>PYAF01005321.1:128982-143026 GCA_007407185.1 Glycine tomentella | reverse complement strand
TACATTTATAAATTTTTGTTTGTAACATAGCAACATCGGGTTTCTGTTTCAAACCGATGTCGTACGATGTAGTTAACATCGGTTTTCAAAACCGATGTTAAGTTCCAGACTTTCAACGTCGCCTGATTCAACATCGGTTTGAAACCGATGTCGAATGTCAAAAATAACCGATGTTGAATCCTATTTTTCTAGTAGTGGTACAACCATAGTATTCCTTGAGTTGTTTCATAAAATCCAATTTGAGTTGTGCTTTCCTAAATTTTGCTTTGTTGCTTGTCTCTTTAATTTCCAAGGTTTTGTCTTAGAGTTTTCTTGTTCTTTGGACTCTTGAGTCTAGCCTAGAATCATTTCCTATTTCATTATAGTAAAGAAGCTTGATTTGATTAGAAGTTTTTGCTTAAGAACTATAGAGAGGAATAAGAGTGTAAAAAGGCAAAGAGAGAACATTATAGAAAAAGCCTAGAAAGTGTGTAAACACGAGTGAGAGTGGTAAACACTTAGAGATGGGTGAGAATTTTCTTATATACTTGTGTTTTGCTAATCATTTTCTTTGAAGGATGAGTTCAAGTGGAGGAGAAGCTTTGTCACCTAGGACCTCTAGGTTGATGAAAGCCATGACAAAAAAAATCAAAGAATTGAAAACTGAAATGGATGCCAAAATTGAAGGAATGCAAAGAAGGAGTCATCCAAGAGAAAGTGTTAATGGAGAGACTCATAATAGTAGAAGGTTAAGTGAGTAAGCTTCTTCTTATGGAGGAAACTATTATGATGAAAGGAGTGAGAGAGAGGATTGGAGAGAAAATAATAGAAGAGAAAATCATAGGAGACATAATCCTAGGAGGCAAAATAGAGATGATGAAGATAGGAGGGTGAGAAGAGAAGAGAGATGAGAGAAATGGAGGATTGAATGGAGTAAAAATAAAAATTTCAAAATTCCTTGGCAATAATGATCCGAAAGAATATTTTGAGTGGGAGGTGAAAGTAGAACAAATTTTCTCATGCCAACATTTTGAGGAAGAAAAGAAAGTTACTCTAGCAACTCTAGAATTTGGTAGCTATGCTTTGAGATGGTGGAACCAAATTCAAATGGATATAGTGAGGGGAAGGAGACAAAGAGTAAATTCTTGGGATGACTTGAAGGCATGCTTGAGAGGAAGATTTGTTCCAACTTATTATGCAAGAGACACTACTAGAAAAAACGTTTTTAACATTGGTTCTTTTGGACATTCAACATCGGTTTTTAATCGATGTTGAAACAGGCGATGTTAAAAGTACAAATGTTAACATCGGTTTTCGAAAACCGATGTTAACATAATTACACAACATCGGTTTTCTTAAATAATCGATGTAGAAATAGTAAGAAATAATGAAAAAAAATTTAAAATATGCATATTCAACATTGGTTCTTTTGAAAAAATTGATGTTAAATGTATATATCGACATCGGTTTTTTTAAAAACCGATGTAGAAAATGATATTTCTACATCGGTTATGTCAAAAACCGATGTAGAAATATCCTTTTCTACATCGGTTTTCACTCAGAAACCGATGTTGTATATTCCCTTTCTGCATAGTTTGTCACATAACCGATTTAGAATATCATTTTATAAAAAAAAATATGACTTATTCTCTTTATTTCTATTCTTGTAATTTTAAAAGATACATTAAAAGCTACAAATGGAGTTCAAGCTTATATGAAATTAGAACAAAATACAGTTCACAATAATTAATTACATATTAGATAAAAGTGTCAATATTCATTAAAGTAGAAAAGTTACATCTAAAAGGTATGGAGATAACAAACATGACATTCAAAGAAAAGCATAAACTATAATAATAATAATAATAATAATAATAATAATAATAATAATAATAATAATAATAGTAAAGGTCAATAACCAATGACATACTTGATTAAACACAAGAATTTACATCAAGTATTTAAAGATGTAGATGTACCAACAAGCTTAGTCGGGTCTGTGCCAGAGTCTTGCACAGTGCATGTTATATCAAAAGGAAAAGTTCAGAATATCCGACCTGCAAATCATTCTCAAAAATATTAGTAACACACTATCAAAATCTTTAAAAGGTATTAGGGGATGTTTTTGGTCTGAAGATTTAAACAGGTGTGTGCACAAGTTTTACACTTAGAACTTCCACATTCCTTTCAGCTATTGTGTTCAATATTTGTGGAAGTGCATCATGAACCACACTTAATATGACTTATCCACACATAAGTAAAGCTTTAAGTGGACAACCATTTTTTTATACACTTTGTCATATTTACTTGTCAATTTTGGTTAAAAGCCAAATTAAATTAAATCTTGTTCCACTATATATATATATATATATATATTGATTTGAACAAGTAAAAGAGTCATTCTATAATAGAAAAAGGATAAAGGTATTGAAAAACAGATATGCTTGAGAGTTGGGACAATAATGAAATCAACAAGCTCATGACTTCTCAAACTCACTTCCCAAATTAATGCAACCATTCTAGTCGTTGTTGAAGACTACCACAGACTCAGCAATCAGGTCATCATCTTTTAAGAATACACATAATTCTATTGGTCTGAAACAAAGCAAATTAGTTAAAAAAAATATGCACAATCGATTGATTTCCCCTTTATGTTAACAATTATACCTGTCCAAAGGCCAAACATAAAGATCTTCACTTCCAACATACCATGAGTAAAGAGTGCGTAGTCATTTTTAGCTAACCATAATAATATGAAGACAAATACAGAAAAAGGAAATTAAACAAGGTATCCGAGGCAAAAGAAAATAAAAGTATCCAAGTGGACAGAGCTTAGAGAATTAATCTAATAAAAAAAAGAAAGAGGAATTGTTTACTTTAGAGAGCTAATATTAATAAAAAAGAAAGAGGAATTGTTTACTTTAGACAGCTTAGAGAGTTAATCTAATAAAAAAAATTAATTTCACCACTGAGCTACAGGTAACTTAACTCTCTACCTTCTTTCTTAACTCTGAATATCATTGCAAATTAATTCTCTTTCTCTGTATTTGTTTTTTTCTTTTCTTCAAATTGTCTTACAGTAGTAAGAAAAAAAAAGGAAAATTAAGAATAAAATTAAAATATATATTCCTATACAAATTACAAAATTCTCGGGTTTGAGTTAGAGGGGTGGTTAACTTTCGTATGACTTTTGTAAGAAAATATCTATCCAAGTAATTTGTTTTCATCTAACTTTTCTTCTCAACTTTTGAAAATTATTTCTTTTTAACTTTATTCTAATAAGAAAAGGAAAAAACTGTTTTCTGTGCATATTTAATTGGTTTTTCGAAAATATATAGCAAAAATAAATAAGCAATTTTAAAAGTTGAAGAAAAAATTAACAAATAATATTCTAATACATTTATAATTTGTTAGGCATGTACACATGGTATTAATTATTAATTTTTTCCATCAATAGTTCTCTAAAAAGAGTTGCTGACGTTAGGAAATTATATCTTGATGTACATACATCATAATCAGTTTATTTTATATATTGAAACACACATTTTAATATAAAATTTATAAATAATAATAATTTAAATATACAATTTAATTTATTTAACAATTTAAAACAGTAACAAGACTGGGCCCAAGCATGTCCATGACCTGAAATATATTGTTTTCCTTTAGACAACTAAGAGCAAATCAAGAAGAGAGAATAAAGAAAAATATAAATATGATAAATAATATTATGTCATGGAAAGAGAAAAATAAAAAAGATAAAAATATAATAAGCATTATAGAATGTATGATATGTATGTGAGTATGTATTTATCATTACTCTTTCTCTTAAGTACTAAGCCGTCAAATTTGGGTACAAGACACACAATGTTACAAGCCACGATTCAATGATATTGCAAAATAAATTTCAGTCAAAAGATAATGGATATTTGTACCCCATATGGAAGTACGACAGTGACATTACTAGAAGTACAACACTGACTACTTATGTGATATAAAGTAGCCTCCAAATGGTCAAACAGGTCAATGAAATTAAAGTTGTTGCCACATTACTCAAGATGTTCATTCAGTTATAAGTCACAGCTCACAATTATATAAGCTAGTAAAATGGTTTTGAAATTAATTTCAGAACTAATATATTCAAGATAAATCCAGAAATATACCATATCAGAAACATAATGCAAGTATGTCATACCAGTCATATGAAATAGAGATAGAAGGCCTCTCAAGCTCCAGCTACAGTGCCTGAGTAAACACTGCAAAGGGACCTACTCATTAGAGCTATGGGCAAAGGTTTCTTCATGAATAACTACTGAAGCAACTACAGAGGAAAGAAATCCACCATGTTCCACATACACTCTAATCATTTTATATTTCTCTAAACCTTGCAGATATAGCACATAGGTAGAAAATTGTTTAAATTAAACAAAAAGAAAAAGAAATCCACCATTGTGAACAGGATCAAATTTCTAGGCACCAAAAGCTGCAAGATTACAATTAGCTTCTCCAAGAACCCTTGAAGGGTCATGGTGGACGCATATGGGCTCAGGACTTGCTCTGAGTCCAGTCCTATCATACTAGCCATAGCATTTTTTGCAACATCGGCAACTTCCTGGAAAAACACACAAGTTATTTCGTGAGATATACAAACACAAGCATAAAGCAACGCTACAACTGCAAGACTTGCGACAAAAATAACAGGTTGAAGAAGAAGATATTTATATGGTAAACATTGAATAAAATTTGGAAGGAGGAAATCCCCAATTGCAAAAACCCTAACCCGCAATGAAAATATCAACAATTACAAAAATCCCTAATTGCAAAAACCCTAACCCCAATCCAGAAATCAAAACATCAAAAACGAAAGGAAAAACAACAAGGTAATTAACCCAAATGAGATTGAAGAAAGTGACTTGTTCTTCATGAAATCGACCCTTTAGACATACCCTTCAACATCATGCCACTCTATATATGAACAAATAGAAGATGAAAGATGACAGCACAAAGAGAAATAAAAGAAAGGCAACGAACGAATCCTAACATGGGCTTCTCCGCCGGCGTGGCCACCTTCTTCTTCTTCATCTTCTTCGTGGCGGCCATGAGCGGAGGCTTGGTGTTCATTTTGGGCAGCCACGAGCTTATCTCGTCGAGCTTTCACTCTGGGCCTTATAAGGATACAATTGTGATTGAAATACAAGACACCTACGATATTGAATTATGGTTGTGGCTATTGAATTTAAAAAAGAACTAACATCAGTTTTTGTTTAAATACCGATGTTATCTACTCACTTTACAACATCGGTTTTTGAAAACCGATGTTGTTAGTAATTACTTAACATCGATTTTTCAAAAACCGATGTTGACATTGAAATAACAACATCGATTTTCTTGAAAACCGATGTAAGTAATTACTAACAACATCGGTTTTTTTAAAAACCGATGTTAAGAAGTTCCAATTATTTACAAAAATGCCACCGCGTATAATTTTACATCGGTTTTTCTTATAACCGATGTCAAACTGGCGATGTGGAATGTATATTTTGTAGTAGTGAGAAGTCCATAATAAGCTTAAAAGACATTTCCAAGGTAACAAGAGTGTTGATGAATATTATAAGGAAATGGAATTGATGATCATAAAGGCTGAAATTGTGGAGGTTCAAGAAGCAACAATGGTTAGGTTCCTTCATGGTTTGAATAGAGAAATTCAAGATGTGATGGAGCTAAATTCATATGCCACAATTGAGGAGCTAGTCCACAAAGCTCAAAGGGTGGAACAACAACTTAAGAGGAGAAAATCTTCCAAATTCTCCAAAGGCGCTGCAACTTCCCGCTGGAAGGACAAGCCAAAAAGGGAGGTTTCTCCTAAGAAAAATAAAGAAGTAAAGGTGGAGAGCCCAAGAAAAAAAGTGGTGGAGTCAACTCCAAAAATATCGAGCAATATCAAGTGTTTTAAGTGTCTTGGCAAAGGACACATTGCTTCTCAATGTCCTAACAAGAGGACTATGATTTTGCTTGAGGATGGAAACATAAGAAGTGAGTCTTCAAATGACTCAAATAGTTCTTCAAGTGAAGAAGAAAAGGAACTCACACTAGCACTACTATGAAAGGGATCTTTTACGACGCACCTTCTAAGACGTTTCCTAAAAAACCGTCTTAGAATGTGAGGCGGTGGCAATTTTGTAAATATTAGGAGATGTAGGACAATGTTCAAAGGATACAAAGACGGTTTTATTATAACCGTCTTAAGAATAAAGGATACAAAGACGGGTATATACTAAAACCGTCTTTAAAATTGGTACTTTATTCTACTCATTAATTATTGTTCACGTCTCACCTTCTCCCTAAAATCAAAGCCACTATCCATCACTCTCTCTCCTCAAACCCTTGGATTCCAATCGATCTCCGTCACTTTCTTTCTCCTTGGATACCAACACCAGTAGCAGTAACAACAACAACACGAACACGACGTGGTGGAGATCGAGGACTGCAAGGTCGTATCTGACAAGGTCTCCGGCAAGTCCAAGGGCTACAAAGTACACGCAGAAGAATATCTATGTGAGCAATGTTGGTGCGGATCTGGATTTGCAGAAGGTTCTTGCATTTTTCTCGCGAACAGTATATGTGCATTCATGAAAATGATTCTCGAAACCAGGTTAATATACTCTGCTTTTAAATTTGCATTGCTACCTTTTTTTTTTCTATTTTTCTATTTTGTTAAGGAGGTTGGGTTATTGAAAATTTGTTGGTAAGTTTTTGTTTTCTTTTTAAATGGTAAGTAATACAATATTTCTTTTATTATATTTGTTGGCGGAAATACAGAAGCAAAAGAAATGGTGCTTGATTTGCGTGACCATGGTTCAAAAGAGGCTATACGTCTATTGAAGTGTCATCTTTCTTCTCTTTCTGGCATTCCATGTAAGTTATGGCATTGTACTACTGATGAGTACTACTATAATTTATCGATTCTTTTAAATTTTCCTCTCTGTTCTCTACGGTAATTTCATTATTCCCTTGTCTCTATCAACATTAGAGTACCTAAAATTTGTCTCTATGGTAATTGCATGTAAGTTTCAATGTAGATTTGTTATTCTGGCTCTTTCAGGAAAATATCTCATGTTTCTTTATGTTGTCATACTATGTATCCCAGATTGTTTCTCCATAACTTCTATTCTTTGTCCTTTCTGATATCACTCTATTTTGTCATGTACATGTACAGCACTGCCTATATCATCTCTCTTTCCATTCCTCTATTTCATGGTGAGTTTAACTATCTACTGGGGTATTTACTTTAACCTTTTCATTTGATGTATACTCTGATTTTGTGACATTATTTTTGAAGTTGTCTGAGAACACATCTATATATTTTAGTGCTTCAAGTTTAATTTCAGTTTTTATTTATTCATATTTAAAAATAAAAAATGCAAATAGTGAAACTCCCTTCAATCCTCACATCATCTATTTTTTGGCATTTCAAAAATGAATTTATCTATCAATTCACTGTTTTTGCATCATTTTTATATGTAGTGTAAATAATTGGTTCTATAATGTTGGTTTACTGTACTTGGATGAATTTTAGTCCTCCAATGAGTTTTATTCTTTGGCCAATGTGAATGAATTTTAGTCCTCCAATGAGACCACTTATACAAATTGCAATTTTGGCATGCAAACAACTGATTAATGGTGGTCTCAAGAACTGAATAATGTTCAATCTAATTAATTTAAAAGCCTATGAGTCATTAATCAGTAAATTTTGTTCAATGTACCAAGTACTCTCCATTTTTTCCTCAATAATATTATACCAATCTCTGTTCCCTCTCAACCATATAATTTTCCTGTGAGACTGATGGTTGCAATATGTTAGATGTGCCAAATTCAATTCTTAATTGCTTATTGTTTTCCATTCTGCTTAGTCATTTGTTATCGAAATACTCTCGAATTTTATTAATGTTTAACTTTATGCTGATGCACATATATAAATCGTCATTCTTCAATAATGCATCATTTTCAGGTGAGGGATTTTAATATTGCGAAAACAGAAGCGGGTATTAGTTCGGATACTGGTTATGTTGGTAAGATTACTTATATGATTTTAATTTTTTTTAAATCTTCAACAATCCTTGCAAGTTATTTATTAGTGATGGCTGCATGATAAAAAATTGTTGTAGGCTCTGCATTCATGGTTGGCAGATGTTTGACATCTGTATTATGGGGAATTGTAGCTGATAGCTATGGTTGAAAACCTCGTATAGTTATGAGGATTATTGAAGTGTAAGTATATTTGTCAATCAATTGAATGCTTTCTTTAAGTTATGCTCTATCTGCAGCTTCCAGTATGAAATTATCAATGGTTGCTTGATTTCAGTGTCATTTTCAACACATTATTTGGCCTTAGCACAAATTTTTGGATGGCTGTTATCATGAGATTTCTTCTGGAAAGTTTAAATGGTTTGCTTGGACCAGTGAAGGTATCAAAGTTGGCACTTTCATGTTTCAGGATACAAATTTTGAATGTGTGTGCACAATTGGATATATAACTTGTTCAATCGCTTTCAAACTTCCCTTTAAATTTCTGTTTGCCTAACTCCTCTATTTAATTGGCCTATGCCACTGAACTTTTTCGAGAAGAACACCAAGCTATAGGACTCTCAACGGTAAGCATCACCAACTCTGTTATACTAGTAGTTTTTTGAACTACATTTCATAATTATGATTAAAAGTGAGATTTGATTTTAGGTCAGTGCAGCTTGGGGCATAGGTTTGATCATAGGCCCGACATTGGGGGGCTATTTGGCTCAGGTACTATCTAATATTATTTGCTATTTGGAGTATACCTAGAAGATGCATCTTGCATAAAGCTTTGAATTTTGTATATGTTGGTAAACCGAATTGTTTTCAATTGAAAGACTTATGGCTTTTTGACAAGGTTGACGCCCGAAATCCTGTATTTAATTGAGGAATAGAAATTTTTCAAATAATGTGTTTTGCATTTTATTTCACATTTTGCTTTGTTAAGTACTTGAGTTTCTGTGTGAGTGTGCATGCGCAGGGATTGTGACAAATATTTATCTGCACATATTTATTACTTGTTTATCTAATATTATGGGAAAATTTTCATTGTAGCCAGTAGAGAAGTACCCACTATATAATAGCAAGAGCAAAGGAAGTGGAGGTGGTTATCAAAGTTCATCAAGCAAGGTGTGTAATGAAAAGAACCAACTGTAAAAAAAACATTAGCTATATATTTTTTTATAAGTAAATATTAATTGTTAATTATTTTTTTAAGCAAAAGATATTTCTCTCTCCCTCGTCTCTTTTTACTATCAAGTTAACTTTATAATTCCTAAAACTTTTGGACATGTTACGGCCATTTATTATTTTCTTTTTCTAAGTAAAATATAGTTAAAAATAATTAAAATAGCTAGTTCGGCAAAACGTATTTTGCACTACAAAAAAAAACGAAATTTCAGACCGAAAAAATCCGTCAGTAACAGCTAAAATCCATGGGAAAACCGATTTTGCGACGGAATTTCCGATGGATAAAAATGCGTCGGAAAAAGGGGCGTAGGAAATGTTAGGCGACGGATTTTTTTTTCCGTCGGTAATGGCTCGTGGGAAATTTCCGACGGATTTTTCCGTCGGAAATATTCGAATTGGGACTACCAAAAGCGCTTTCTACGTCGGTTATTAAAGCCGTCTTTGAATGGTGTCCTGGAAAGTCGATACCTTCTAAGACGGTTTTTAAAATAACCGTCTTAGAATATTATTTTTTAAAAAATAAAAATTGATCATTCTAAGACGGTGTTTTACAGAACCGTCTTAGAATGTTTTCACTACTACAACAATAGTAAGGTGCAGTAATTAAAAAGAACTAAATTTAATCAATTCATGAATTAGGCACATAAAATAAGGCACACATTTCTCAATTCATGAATTTGTAATTTACCAACTTAATTAAAAAATAGCAAAATTTGGACTTGATGGTACCTATACATTCTTGAAGTCTTCAACTACCAAACTATAACAAGTAATTATAGAATAAACAAATTGATACCGTAAAAGTTGATTGCTATTTCCTTTAGTACCTCTTGTTTCTCCTGTTGAATAAAGCATTGAAAAGGAACCAAAAAAACCAGACATTTGCTCCAAAGTCGCATCGGATATTGACCTTTTGAAAGACTATGTAAACAGAAGCAAATAAGTCACCAAAATATCACTATGAACAAACAATTTCATGATTTCTCGAACATGTCAAGAATGACAGAATGGTGCAGAGTAAACTCACTGGTTCTTTTCTATAAGTCATGATTTGATGTTTGTATTTCCCAAATGCTCAACCTGCACATTCCCTTGACCATACAGGAAAAAATTGATTTCATTAAAAAATTTCTCTGGCCATCATGCAAACCATTTAAGAGTAAACTATAAAGGGAACAAAATAGATACCAGTGGTAAGACAGAGACCAAGGACCACAAAATTAAAGGAAACTGCACCTGGTGCAGTTATTATCTCAGGTCTTGTACTAATTTTTTAAAGTTGTTTTCTTTATTTTCTACGGGTCTTGCTAATATGTGCTTGGTTAAATAATTTTTCTTATGAAAAATAATGTTGAAATGTATTGAAAATTATGATAAAAGTGTATTAATAAAATTTTTAATAAAAAAAATTAACTTTTAAGTATCCAACTAGTATCCTGGGACCAAGCAATATCCAAGAAGACCCACTCATGATGTTTTATCAAACTAATTATGTCCACTAGTCAACAAATCATTATGTAATCTTTACGCATGGACCTAAACAAGACCACAAAAGAAATTCATAGGAATTGTATTTCTTGTCATTTTTCAATAATAGATTTTCCTATAAATAAAGGAACCTTGAAAATCATAAAAATAATGGATAGAACATCATGCCTGTGCAGAAATGGCCTGAGAGACACTATATTCTGTCTGCATCTTGAATTGCCTCCACAAGGATTTGCTCTGAACAGGTGTGATCAATGTTTTTGAGGGTGGTACCTACAGAGAAAATTAATTCAGTACAAATGATAGGATAGAAAATATTCTCAAATCATAAGAACATGCAGGAGATCAAAACACAACATTCTTTAGCCTAAAATATATATTAATCATTCTTTTTCTCAATAAATTTTCTATCATTCTTCTATTTTCATTCCCACTTCTTCTGATACAATTGTATCAAACTGGTATAGAGTTATGTCTAGGAGCTACGGGTACCCAACCATATGGGATAAAAAGGTTTCAATGGTGTCTACAAGAATGGTGGTAAGATTGGACTTAATGGAAAGGCTAGTGGAGAGTTGGAACATGGACCAAGACATTCAAGAAACTTGGTTGCTAGATGCTAGACTCAAGAAATTGGTTGTAAGATTGGACTTAATGGAAAGGCTAGTGGAGAGTTGGAACATTAAATTCCTTTGTAACATGACAAAGGAATAACACAAGTTATAAAACATGAATATGAATACAGAAACTCCACATTCACATTAAAGTTAACTGAAAATCATACATACACCAAACATAGATTACTAGAAATATTTACATACAACAATCACTGCAGACTGTAATTACACACCAACTGACAAATGATAACCACTTTCAATTCGCTATCTATAAGAACTTTAATTATGTAGTTCACAAACTAATTAATAAAAAAGCCCCTTGTAAAGACAAGCAGCAGTGATGGAGCCCTTGTAAAAAAAAACATCCATGCTGGTTGGCACATTTTCAGATAATATCCGTTTCTTTATCTTCACATACAACTGAGTTCTTTCTTTGGAGTTAGGAATAAAAAAATTAAGGCCAAAAAAAAGAATAACACAAACAATGAGAGTCAGCCAAGAGAGTCAATGGTAAAATAAAGTCATGGATAGAAACTTTAAAAAAATTTAAACAAAAGTAAAATGGGTCCATGAAACGTCCATGTTTACCAAGATATGCACTAAAACTGTCTTGATGGTGAAAATTGAAGATCATAATAACACATCATATGACTTCACCGCATCCCCTACCAGTTTCCATCTAATATGTTTATATAGGTAGGAAACATACCACGACTTTATTTCTTCTCATCGCGCATAAGATAAACATGTTCAAGCCAGCCATATTTTGAGAAAATCTAATACGAGAGAGTGAGACACCATCAATTAGTTTCATGTTAATAAAAAAAATGAAGCGCCCATGCCTTGTAGATAATAATTTTAGTAAAAAAAATTAGTTCATATAAATTAAATCATTTTCTGGAATTGATAGAACCTGCTTTGTAGATAATAATTTCAGTAAAATATGTTAATATGCATGAACTAGTTGTACCAGAAGATGACTAAAGGTGAAGAACAATATTAATTTATTGGTTTCAAACACAATAGCGTGTATGTACCTATCGGCTACCTATGGTCCTGATATTTTATACACTTCCATGTATCAATAAATATATTATTACTAACATCAACTGGAACATGACATATGGAATTCATCCTAGCTAGGGAGTGGTCTATATATTATAAATCCTAGGAGTATGCACACTTTTAATTTATGTAGAAGGCTGGGTTTCATTTTAATATATGATAATCAACTTTTGAGCAAACTCTACTTAATCCACTTATAAGAGTAATTTATAAACACTCTTCCCTTAATCCACTTAAGGACTCAAATCCAAGACCTTTAATTAAATGAGAACAACCCCACACTTGATTAATTCATAAGTTTGATGTTAAACTTAAACTATATATAACTTGATAAAGAATATATTTTATAAATAAAATTGGATCCTCCTTTTATATATATATATATATAAAGAATATATTTTTATATTAATTTCATATACTTGTTTTTTATACAATAAACTAAAAATAATTTATTGTAAATCAAAGCAAAACAGGTATATCACAGGCTAACCAAATGCATAATAATTAATGTAAATCAAAGCCATAGACTCCATTAGTTCAGTAATTCAACAATAATCAAATCCATTCTACAGAACTTAAGGGAAAGTGGAATTATTAATTACAGGAAACCCAAACTGATTGCCACAAAGCAGAAAATCATATGAGAAAAATTATTGCAAATAATGATAGGCCACCAACCTGTGTCTTATTCCAGAATTAAGTAGCACAATTAATATTTACTGATACCACTAACCTTGCAGAGTAAAACCCATGTCTGTGGCTAAACACCTAGCAGCGTTACCTGCTTGATCCAAGGAAGCATCAAGCAAGGGGTGAAAACAAATGTGGTCCACAACACGAAGTCGAGGATGAGTTCCAGAGTGCACCTCAAAGTCAATGGGGTCAAATGCAGCCTTCACCATTGCCAACACATTTGAGACCATATTTGGAAAATGAATCTAAATATTAGAAGCCAGAATTAAATAAGATCATAAATTCATAGGTTATAAAAATGAAATGCCTCAAATGGATGGACAGTTATCAAAGAAGCAATAGATATAAAATGAACGGTATCCATCCTTATGCCTATGCCTATAGCAATAATTATTAAGAATTGGGTAAAATTTCAATATACCAATATACACACGGAATTTTATAGGTTTAATTTTTCTTCTAATTTAGTGGGTAAAATTTCAATTTCATTTTTTATTTAAATATTTAAAGTTTTAATTAGGTTTTATATTTTTAAAATAATTTAAATAGATTATTTATTTTTATAATATGAATTAGGTTATTTATTTTTTAAAATAAGTTTAATTTTTCTTCTATCTACTCTGCATCTTTTTTTTAAATAAAATCAAAATTAATTTTAAATGGAATTGAATTGAAATCATTTAATTAAAAATAAAACAGTAATATAGTATTTGATTTATTGTCATTCTCAATTGTTGAAGACCTAAAATCTCATAGAACTACCAATTCAAAAACAAAATAATATTATCTTAAGTATTTTCAAGACAAAAAATAAAATAAATATATTTTATTAGGATTAAATTGAAAAAATAAATTACAAGTACAAAAATAAAAAAATGCTAAATTACATAAAAAAATATATTTAATCCTATCTAATATAATAATGAATAAAAATTCATACAAGTTAC
>PYAF01005321.1:104164-126719 GCA_007407185.1 Glycine tomentella | reverse complement strand
CATCAATAAAAAATCCAATAATTGGTGAGAACTCCTTCCCATCCCTGCAAGAATCAAAAAAAAAAAAAAAAAGAGAAGAAGAAGAAGAATCAATGCACCAAACAATTTGAAAATTTATGCTACAGGAAAGAAAAACTATTGATTCTAGCAACTGACAGAAACGGTCAAGTCCTATCTCCTATGCTTAACATTTTTATGGTCAGCATACATAATAATAGAGAGACCATATGCAAGAGATATATAATGAATCCAACTTTATTTCCCACAAAATACACATTGCCACAGTATAATAGGCCACCACATATACCCATAGGGGACGATAGGATTTCGCAGGAATAAGAACTAAACAAAAGAGAAAAACCCTGGATAGTTAGGGAACATGACCAAACCTGCTTGATGAACTATAATACACAAAATGAATGCCTGGAGGAATCATCTTAATACCCTTAAAAGCAGGCCCCACAGAGAACATCTACAAAACCAAATAGAGAAGAAACCATATTGATAAATGCATCATTTAGCAATCACGTGGGTAGAGACAGGTTTAAATGCATCAAACCTAAAAGACATTTATACATGGGAGGGTTTTTTTTTTACTTTTCATAATGTTGGCTTCTGGTTGAACTTAGAGTGGTATCCAGTTCCTAAGTGAAATATTATGATTGAGTGTAAGTTTTTAGTAAAATTGGGTTTCAAAAACATTCTTTAGTATAATAATGACTTATACATTTGAGTGAGAACTGTTCCTTTTAAAATAACTTTGTCCATGTCTATTGAAAAGTCTAAAGGTCTCTTATGGCCTAAGGCCTATAACCCATTAGTTTTGATGATCAATAAATCCAAATTTGAATAAGTTTTAACAAGTGATGATATGTTTTATAAATAGAATTTATTGAGAACAGAAAGACAAACAAATGAAAGATCATAAGAATCTTAATGAATAGAAAACTTAATATAATAATATAAAAAAGTATGCAATATAGCAGGCCAATCTCTCTGTAAGACTTCACTAAAATTGCAGAACACCATGAATCAGCTAGAAAAACTACTTAATCTAAAATGAACTCGACGGAAGACTGCCCCTCTAGGCAATTCTAACATTTCTTTCCAACCAAATATTCTCTAGACTCAAAAAGTGAGACCAATGCCAAAATCTGCTAGTACCAAATAAAATATTCTAAAATTAAATAGCAACTGCTGCAGCCTGCATGTCCTTGGGACAAACCCCATGTTTACCAAACGATTCAAATTAACTCACCTCTGTCGTTCACTCAATTCAAATTAACTTCTTTTTTTTCTTGCTTTTCTATATATCTTTTTTAACTGAAAAATAAAGTAATGTTTTTTTTTTTTTTTTCTAATCAAAAGGAATTGACGAAGATAGAAACAAGAAAATAAGACAGGAAATTTGGTACCCGTGGAATCCTATGGCACAACCAACAATGAAATTCATAGCCTTTGACTGGTTGAGTTTCAAGCCCCCACAATCGCCAACTTCCTGCAAAGACGCTACTTTTGACTGGTTAAGGGGCAACCCATTGGGTTTGTCTTTGAAGCGAGCCAACCCCACTTGCGAGTCCCATTTCCTGAAGGCCATGATCAGATCGGAGAAGGGTTCCACCATGGACGGCATGGTTGTGATGGGGCGCGTGATGGAAAGAGGAGGAGGGGAAGTGGAGGAAGCCGGAGAAGAAGAGGAGGAAGAAAGTGAAGGTGAGCATGATTGTGATGGTGAAGGTGTTTATGGGTTTGGGAGGCACGGGCATTGTGGAGAGAAAGAAAAATGGGTGGGGTTCACAGAGGGTGGGAAGGTGCGGCTGTGGGTTCACGAAAAAGGGAATTATAGGGCATGGTTAGGGTTGGGCCTTCAGTAGCCTAAGTAATTTCCCACGGCCCATGCAATCAGTCGGTGTCTTCCGTGGGTAAGCCAACCATTTCCGACGGCATAGACTCCATGGGAAAGACTTTGTCGGAAATTTGCGTTTTTCTGGTAGTGTTGACATGAAGAAAAATAGATCATACTCCATTATTATTGCCTTAGTTTATTCTTTTGTATTGTCTGAACTTTTCTTCATTGAGTTTATTCTCAAGTTACCGGTCTATTGATTTTTTTTTTTAGTTTTGTTTGAGCTTGTGTTTCTTGAGTTTTTAGAAGTTCAATTCTTTTTTCCTTTTCTTTTTGAGTTTTGTTTGATGCATAGTAAATAAAAAAAATAATTCATGGCTTTATTTTTTTTCTTTTCTTTTTCAATTCACCAAAGACAACAATAAATAGTTCTTTTAATATGCATATGTTTTTTTTTTAAAATAAAGCTGATCTAAAACGATTATTCCTTAAAACCGTCTTAGATCAGCTTTATTTTTTTAAAAAAAATACACTAATCTAAGACGGTTGTTAGGAATAACCGCCTTAGAATGTGGAACATTCTAAGACAGTTTTTCTAACACCCGTCTTAGAAACTGAGCGATACAAAGACGATTTTTTGATAACCGTCGTGGAAAGTGATGACTTTCAATGATGTTGGCTACGAAGACGGTTGTACAACCATCTTAGAAAGGCACAAATAACCGACGTAAAAGGCCTGTTTTGTAGCAGTGTAGTGGAGACGGAAGAGGGTGATCTCTTGATGGTAAGGAGAATGTTGAGCAATTTGTGCCTAGAAAAAGAGGAGACCCAAAGAGAAAATATTTTTCATACAAGATGATTGGTAAAAGACAAGGTATGCTCACTTATCATTGATGTGGAGAAATTACACTTGCCAACCACAAAGCATCCAAAGCCATACAAGTTACAATGGCTTAGTGAAAGTGGAGAAGTGGTGGTAAATTGTCAAGTGCTCATTCCTTTTCTATTAATGCTTATCATGATAATGTTTTTTGTGATATTGTTCCTATGGAGGCTGGTCATATCCTTCTTGGTAAACCATGACAATATGATAGAAAAGTGATACACAATGGCATGGAGAATACTTTTGAGTTTGAGCACCTAGGAAAGAAAATTATTTTGAGGCCTTTGACTTCTAGACAAGTGTGTGAGGATCAAATAAAAATGAAAGCAAAGAGAATAAAGGAGTTGAAAAAAAATACCGCACCTAAAAAAGAGAAGAAAAGTGAGGTAACCAAGAGAAAAACTAGTGAGAAAAAAGGAAAGGAAAAAGAAAATGATAACAAAAAAATTCACGAGATTAAAGAGAGCTTATTCTTGAGTGAAAAGCAAATTAAGAGAGTGTTATTGGCACAACAACTTCTTTATTATATGCTTCCTAACTCTCTTTGTTTACATGTTGAAAAGGAAGGTGAAAAATTGCCCAAAGCTATACAATCACTTTTGTGCACTCCTAAGAGAGTATCAAGGTGTTTTTCCAAAAGAAGTTCTTAATGGCTTGCCTCCTTTGAGAGGCATAGAGCATCAAATTGACTTGATTCCAAGTTGTGCACTCCCTAATAGGCCATCTTATAAGACTTCACCAATGGAAGCAAAAGAGATACAAGCACAAGTAGAGAAGCTACTTGAAAAAAGGTGGATCCGTGAGAGCATGAGCCCTTGTGCTATGCCTATTATTCTTGTGCCTAAGAAGGAGGGAACTTGGAGAATATGTACGGATTGTAGGGCAATCAACAACATCACCATAAGGTATAGGCATCCCATCCCTAGACTTAATGATCTTTTAGATGAATTGCATGGTGCTACTATTTTCTCTAAAATTGATCTTAAGAGTGGTTATCATCAAATAAGGATAAGGGAAGGGGATGAATGGAAAACGGCTTTCAAAATAAAATGTGGACTTTATGAATGGTTAGTTATGCATTTTGGTTTGACTAATGCACCTAGTAATTTTATGAGACTTATGAATCATGTTCTTAGACACTTTATAGGCAAATTTGTGGTTGTGTACTTCGATGATATTCTTGTTTATAGTGCCAATTTAAATGATCATTTAATGCATGTTAAGAGTGTCTTGGAGGTGCTAAGGAAGGAAATCTTGTATGGAGCAATTAATAAATGTTCTTTTTGCACTTCACAAGTTGTGTTTCTAGGTTTCAGAGTAGGTGCCCAAGGAGTCCAAGTGGATCAAGAGAAAGTGAAAGTCATCATGGAGTGGCTAGCTCCTACAAGTGTGAAAGATGTTAGAAGTTTCCATGGTTTAGCTAGTTTTTATAGGAGATTTGTGAAGAATTTTAGTACCATTTCTTCTCCTTTAAATGAATTGGTGAAAAAAACCATGAGCTTTTCTTAGAAGCAAGAACATGAAATTGCTTTCCAAACTTTGAAGGATAAGTTATCTCATGCACCTATACTTGCATTGCCTAATTTTAATGCTTCCTTTGAATTGGAATGTGATGCATCTAATGTAGGCATTGGGGGGGGGGGGTTAATTAAAGATAAATATCTTATTGCTTATTTTAGTTAGAAAATGAAGGGTGCATGTTTGAACTATTCCACTTATGACAAAGAATTGTATGCACTTGTTAGAGTTTTGCAAACTTGGCAACATTATCTTTTACCTAAGGAATTTGTGATACATAGTGATCATGAATCCCTTAAATATTTGAAAAGTCAAGGTAAACTCAACAAAAGACATGCTAAGTGGGTTGAGTTCATTGAGCAATTTCCTTATGTCATTAAACTCAAGCAAGGAAAGTTGAATGTGGTGACGGATGCCTTATCAAGAAGGCATTGTTTGATTTCTATGCTTGAAACTAAATTGCTTGGTTTTGATCACATAAAGGAATTGTATGCGAGTGATCATGACTTCTCTAGTATTTTTGCTTTGTGTGAGAAAGGGACTTATCAAGGATATTTTAGACATGATGGTTTCTTGTTCAAGGAAAAGAGATTGTGTGTTACTAAAAGCTCTTTGAGAAAACTTTTCATTAGAGAAGCTCATGAGAATAATTTGATGGGGCACTTTTGTGTGGACAAAACTTTGGCTATTTTAAATGAACATTTCTTTTGGCCAAAAATGAGGCATGATGTGCATAAGCTTATTTCTCAATGCATTACTTGTCATCAAGCTAAATCTAGATTAATGCCTCATGGTTTGTATACGCCTTTACCTATTCCTAACTCGCCTTAGGTTGACATTTCTATGGATTTTGTGCTTGGCCTTCCAAGATCCAAGAGGGGAAAGGATTCTATATTTGTTGTTGTTGATAGGTTTTCAAAGATGGCACACTTCATTCCTTGTCACAAAAGTGATGATGCTTGTGAAGTAGCCAATCTTTTCTTCAAGGAAGTGGTGAGACTACATGGATTGCCAAGAAGCATAGTGAGTGATAGAGACACTAAGTTCCTTAGCCACTTTTGGAAAACATTGTGGGGTAAGCTTGGTACAAACTGAGGTGGTTAATAGAACATTAGGACAGCTCCTTAGATGCTACATCAAGGGTAATTTGAGAAATTGGGAGGAATGTCTACCTCACATTGAGTTTTCTTACAATAGGGTAGTTCACAAGACTACTTCTTTATCTTCTTTTGAAATTGTTTATGGATTTTATCCTTTAACTCCTCTTGATTTATTGCCTTTACCTAATACTTCTTCTATGGTTAATCATGATGCTTTATCTAAAGCTTCTTATGTTAGAAAGATGCATGAACAAGTGAAGGCACATGTGGAGAGAAAGATGAAACAATATGTCAAGCAAGCCAATAAGCACAAGAAGCAAGTGATCTTTAATGAAGGAGATTTAGTGTGGCTTCATTTAAGGAAGGATAGATTTCCTCAAGAAAGGAAATCCAAGCTACAACCTAGAGGAGATGGACCTTTCAAGATTCTAGAAAGGATCAACAACAATGCTTACAAACCTGAATTGCTTAGTGAGTATGGTGTGAGTAATACTTTCAATATTTGTGATCTTTATTTGTATGATGTAGGTACAAATGAAGAGACAAACTTGAGGACAAGTCATTTCCATGAAGGAGGGGATGATGGAGGTCCAAGACAAACCAAAGGTCTAGAAGGAGAGATTGAAGCACTTTCTTTGGTGAGCTTCAAGGGACCAATGACAAGAGATAGGACTCAAGCACTTCAAGACCATATTCAAGCTAACTTGGACAAGATTGAAGTTGCACACCATATCAAGGATGATAAGAGCTAGATTTTGATGTCCGAAATTCAATATAATCCAACAAATTCCAGCACTTACTAGAAGAAATTCAATAAAACAATTGTAAATAGGTTGTTATTGTTTTAATCGATTATTTTGGCCTTGTAATCGATTAAATGATTGGTGTAATCAATTATTTCATTGATTTAATCGATTACAATAGCAAATTAATCTATTAAACTAGTTTTAGTTGTTGTAAACAGAATAAGCTCTTTCTGCTTTAATCGATTAAATGGTTAGTGTAATCGATTATTTCAGTTCTGGACTGATTTAATCGATTACTATGTCGAATTAATCAATTATTTTGGCCATATATCAGTTTCTAGGATGGATAAGAGCAAAATAATCGATTACAAAACCAAGTAATTGATTATTTAGGTTAAATAATCGATTACATGGTCGAAATAATCGATTAATCCACTTTTTAAGCTTTTTTGCACATGTTTGGGAAGCCAAAGGTCACTTATGGAAAGCTTGCACTTCAAGCTTCATTTAGGCTTCATTTCAATTTGTATTTTCTTACATTTCAGTGACATTTAGCTTGTAATTTCATGGCCTATATAAAGTGCCAAAACTGAATGTAACTATTTTTTAGTTGATCAATACAATTTCTAAAAATTGTTGTGAGAGTTTCTCTCTTGTTCTTGTTCAAGAACTTCTGAGTCTTATCAATGGCTTCCCAATGCTATTTGGTGATTCTTCCTAGGCTTATTGGAAATCCTTTTTCCATGGTGTCATTCCTTATCTTCACCTTCATCCTTAACCTTCTTCCATCTTCCATTTTCTGCAACCTAAAACTCTGAAAACAGTACCAATTCAATGAGTGCTGGAACCTATGAGTTCTTGAGGTCTACTTGAAACTTGGGTTCTATTGCAAGGAAGATTTGGGAACATTGAATGGCTATGGGTTCAGCTGTATCTCATCACAATTAGAGTAAGAAATCTTAAATTTGACACTAAAGTTGTTGAATTTTGGTAAGATTGTTGTCGTGAACACAATTCTCTTTGGGGTGCACAGTGCTACTAGGGTTGATTTTTTATGTTGCCCAAATCGATGTCGTGGGATCGAAAGGGAGTCTTCAAGGATAAGAAGAAGAAGAGGTATGGATCTCTTGTGAGACAACAACACTCATCATCTCATTGTCGTTTTCTCGAGTTTAAGAATCAGGAATCTATTCGATTTCAATGCGTTAGTGAGTTTTCTTTAACATTTTGGTCCGATTCATACATAGTTTATAACTTATGATTCTTAATGCATTATGACAAGATACACACAAACATATAGGTGATTATTTTATTGTTTTGGTCTTAGAGTTGTGATTTATAATTTATGCACCTTGATATATCACCAATTAAGCTTTTGAGTCTAATGGGAGACTGAATTATATAACCTTACAAGAGGAAATAGAAAGGGGATAACATAATATGAGAAAAGATGAAAATGTATTGCAAGAAATCAAATTGGTACACTATAAGATAGAGTTTATTATTTATAAAAAAACTAAAAAGATAATTGATACAATATTTTCTATCTCAATCTCTTTTCATCACTGATTTCACGTTGTCGACACGCACCAAAACAAATTAACTACGTTAATTCTGTAGCACAGGATTAACCTAGGTCGACTCAGAGACACAATCAATATGGTTCTAGCTTCAATTTACGAATGACAGTGAGGGGAGAATTTTATCGAACAGTTTATGTGCATAAGTAAAACTTGCAAAAACGTAAACAAAAATTAAAGAGCAACACAGAAACTAACAGAATTAAAGCATCAATCCAATTCACCTCACCAAGCAATTCGAATCATCATTCTTCTCAGAAATTTATCCTATTATGAAAGTTCATTCAATCTCATTAGAAGCAACTCAATCGACTTAACCCCCAAATTGATTGAAACCACAACCCTAACTGAAATATCATCCAATTAATCTGTGATTAATATTCAAAATTAGGGAATGAATCCATAACCTAATCCATTTTCAATCCTAAACGCATTCAAATCATGAAAACAGAATAGCAATTGAAGAAGAAGATGAACATTCACATAGGATTCGAAATACTAAACTAGAACTCAAATTCTCCTTGTGCTTGGGTTGGATCCTTGAATTGATTGAGGATTTAGCCTTCCATGATCATCATCAGTGAAAGCCCCGTGGAATTATTGCATGAGAATGGAAGAACAGAAAAACGAAAATGAAGAACAATGAAGAACAAGCAAGAACAGTTGAGAGAAAATGAAGAACAAGGGTTTGATTCTAAAAACTAAAGGAATGAAAAATAAAACTTGTTTATTGAAATGTAAAGAGTGTTCTCCAAGTTTCATTAAAGTTACTAATATATATAGTGACTGAGTTCTGAAAATAAAATGGGTCACAAACAAACCCAACAATTTAATTATTTGCTATTTACAACCATGAAAGTCAAATTCGCAGCCCAAAATTATAAGTGCAGAGACGCTAACTTCAAAGCTTAAAATGACCCTCTAAATGACAGAATTGGCCTCGGGCTATTTCCATCAAACTTGTAGATCTTTTCGTTATCTTTCCAGAGACTCCTAGAACGCTCCATTCGGAGATCGGTAGCACCCTATAGGTCCTGTACAATTCAGATATGTCAAGTGAGCAAAAATCCGAAAATACGCAACAATTAGCAATTAAGTCCACTTACTTGCCTAGGCCAAAAACTGAATTAGAATAGGAAAATAAAGGTCCAAGAGTGGTCAAATAAGCTAAGAAGGATAGAAAAATACTCAACTAAAAGCACTCTATCAATCACACATCGTACTTCTATCTCTTTCTCTCTTCCTTTTTCATTTGTTTTCTCTTTAATTGTAAAATCTTTGTACAACATGTCTTACAAATAACATTTCACCGCAATTGATGCATTATAATTTTATCAACTGAGTACTTTTGAGAAAACAATTTTTCGTTCAATTTTTATTAATTAAATTATTCATCATCATCAACAACACCTTTAACCCAAGTTACTTGGGGTCGGTGGTAGATGAACCCAATGATAGATCGGAAAAAAGACAAAGATATAGAAAGGAGGAGGGGAAGAAAAACGGGACATAAGACAAACGAAAGGGAAAATAAACTGAAAGAAAAAAAGGGTTAAAAGAGGAAGGGGGAAATGAAGAGTAAAAAAACTAAAAAAAAAATGAACAACTGGAACATAGAGATAATAATGGGTTTAACCCTCCACCAAGCTTATAATTTTTCTTCACTCCGCCCTAAGACACATCGTCTACCAATGTATATCTAAAAACATCTTTCTTGGGTATCTCTTGACCAAGTAGATGCATTGTGTCTTGATCACCATCTCTTACCCATGAAAACACACACTTTATATACTCCATCTTGCTTTGGCTTATCGTGAATCCTTTAGACTCCAAAGTGTTTCTCCACACTTCATATACGAACCTTCGTGAACATCTATCGTGATAGGGAAATACCTTGATGTTCCATTACAAAATTTCACACATCTGGTAGCTTCATCATGCATATCCTTGATTGCATTAACAAACTTTAAAGATACTTTTTTCTTCTCAAGGGTCCACCATAGGATTTTTCTTGGGATCCTATCGTATGCTTTCTCAAGATCTATGAACACCATATGTAAGTCTTTCTTCTTTTCCTGATACCTTTCCATTAATTGTCGCATCAAGAAAATAGCTTCCATGGTATATATCCAAACTGATTTACTGAAACCTTGGTCTCCCTCCTTAGGTGATGATCAATAACTCTCTCCCACAACTTCATAGTATGGCTCATTAGCTTGATGCCTCTATAGTTAGAATAATTATGGATATCTCACTTGTTTTTGTAAATATGCACAAGCATACTTTTCCTCCAAGCATGAGGCATCTTATTTGTTTGAAGAATCTTATTGAAAATATTGGTCAACCATTTTATTGTCACATCTCTCCGGCCTCTCCACACTTCAATAGGGATGTCATTGGATCCCAAAGCTTTATTATTCTTCATCCTCTTTAAAGTCTCCTAAACTTCATGCTTCCTTGTTCCTCTGCTCGCCCAAATGAATTGGGGTCATCACAGGTGTCAACCACAGACACAAATCGGGTAAGTTTATGACATACATAGTTTGAATAATATATATATATATATATATGTATATACACAAATGGATAAAGTATTAATCATAAAAAGACCACACAACTTATACAGAATACAGATCATCATACATATATCCAACTGTGTGATGCATAAGATGCATGCTCATCTTTTTATATGATGCATGACTGAGATCTCAGGTTATTAAATCATCAACAGTGGCTACAGTCAAGATAGCCCCATCCCAGTGGCACACCTATCCATTCAGTCGGGGTAGGGCAGGGGCGCGTAGGAATGTCACCTCCACCTATGTGATCGATCATCATGGTGGTGTGGTCCTCCCTGAAACACACTACCCCCCAGTTCAACACCTCTGAACGCATGGACTCGGTTTAGCTATCTGTCAAACAACTCCACGGATTAGCCCCCACCAGGCATAACTTCACGGATTAACCCCCGCCAAGCATATGCGTATGAAATGCATGAATGATTCATTTTATCCAGTCTTTAAACATCATTACAACTCATGGCATATGTTTTTTTTTTGAACAACACATTAAGCTTATGTCCTCCATCACATAAAACTTTACACCACAATCTCAGCATACAGCCATAATTCACCACAACTCTTGGAATCCATATATAATCACCATACAGCATGAGGATTCCAATTATTCCATCATCAACATAACACAATTCTTAATTTGTTTCTCAACATCAAAATCTAATTTATTTCTCAAAAATCATAATCCACCAAGCAACATGTTAATAAAATTACTCAACAACTCATGAAAAATCACATAACTTTAGCATAATTCATTTAATCATGCAAATATAATTCCAATCCAACAATAAAGATTCAAGCCAACAACACTTTAAACATCTTTCATTTGTTGTGACAATATATCAAACACATGGTGTGCAATATAGAATACTTTTTAAAAGAAAGCTATATAAACATGGATCTTCATAAAGTTCAACATAAACACATTCTCATCCAAGTTCTAGGGTCAAACTAAATATATATATATATATATATATATATATATATATATCCTTAGAACAACATAGGAGAATTTCAGCCAACATTAAATTTATAGTAAAATTATTCCATTAACTAACCATAATTCTAAGCAACTAATTTATTCAAGATAATCATACTACCACTAATTTTCGGTTACTTCTTACTCTTCTTTATTAAATTTAGTTCAAGTTATTCATCTAACCATTAGTTATTTAATTTAGAATTAAGTTACTTAGTCAAATAGTCATTCAAGCTCTTTGAGACATTTTATCAAACACCTAGTCTACAAGACTTTATGAAATAAAGCAAGGAATATTATTCAACTAAGCCTATCATAAACTCCCCATACCTTGTTATTCTCCTTAAAATTGAATAGCCTTGCTTCTTTTCCTTGGAATCCCACGTGAGGTTGCTATGATAATGGTCTTTGGTTTTCTTTTTAGGTAGAGAGAATGATTTGAAAATGATAACAAAGCCAAAGCAAGAAGGGTACTAAGGGAGTATGGCACGTTTACCTCTTGTTTTTGGTTTGAAAGTGTTGTAATTTTGTTTTGAAAGAAACAAGACCATAAGCATAAAAGGGTGTGCACGTTCCTTGCTTCTTTCTTTTTTCCAATTCACGGTCCCATCCCATTTATATAGGGATGTTTAGCTTTTGCTTTGTTAGAAAAATCTAGCTTACTTTACACTTGGTTAAGTTTTTATTGGTTAGTAAATGGTTTGCTTCCAAGTGGCTTTCTTCATGAATTTTCCACACCTTTCCTTGCTTCTTTCTTATTTCCACGTGCCACCTTGCTTTGTGTAGACAATTCTTTTGGCTTTTATTTCATACAGTGGGTGCCTTTGCTTTGCTAAAATTTTTGGTCATCTTGAAATATCTTGCTTACTTTTCATGTGCTTACTTCTTATTGGCCAATGTTTTCTTCTTTGAATTTTCTTCTACCTCTTTGCTCCTAGTTTTTGCACGTGGAGTTCTCCATTGGTGTAGAGAATTCCCTTTGTCCTTTAGTTCATACGTATGGTTCTTTGAATCTTAGTAGATTTTTGCATTTTGAAATGTCTTAAGGCATTAATTACTCCTTTACACATGGACCAATTGTATTAGGCTAAGTTCTTTAACCCTCCATGTGGCCATTCTTGACTTTTCTAAAAGCTTTTTGTAAGGACCTTCATTTTCGGCGCCTAACCCCACGCGATAGTGTGGGGATTCGGATCAGAAAACCCTGTTAAGGGTGCGGCGCCGGTGGCGCCAGACCACTGGGAAGTGGCACCAAGGGCGCCAGATCCACGCTCAGGGCGCCGTGCGTTCTGGAATGTGGCGCCAAGGGCGCCAGGTTGGCGCTGGAAGCGCCAGAATCCCTGCAGGTCCACGCCAAGGGCGCCAGATTCCCAGCTGGCGCTGGAGGCGCCAGATGTGGCGCTCAGGGTGCCAGATTCTCTGGAAGTTGGCGCTGGAAGCGCGGGAGTGGTGCTAAGAGCGCCAGACTAACCGACTTAGTGGCACTGATGGCGTCGGAGCTGGCGCTGATGGTGCCAGAGGTCGGGCAGGCCGAGTATAAAGGGCAGAAAACGCGAAAAATGAGAGGGAGAGTGAGTTTTCTTCTTCCTTGGTCCTTCAACCTCCATTGATGAGTGCCCAAGCTTTCTAGGACCTTGTTTTGAGTCCTAAACACCTTCCTGAGACCTATAACCTTGATTGAACCAATTGAAAAGCTTGAATCCTTCATCCTTTTCCTTGAAAACCCCTTTTTGAGTGAGAAGAGGAACCTCAGAGGAAAAGCTCAGAGAACTTGAGCTTGGCGCAGAACCACAGCGTAATTAGGACATAGAAGCTAGAGGAAGTTGTTCTGAGGCTGTTGGAGTCGCCACTGAGGTAAGAAACACAAGTTTCACCATTTAATTTTGATTCTGGGGGTTTCTGTGAATAGTGACCCATTTCATCTGGGGCTAGAATTAGCCTAGGGTCCAGTTGAGAAAGTTGTTCAGGTCTCAGAATAGATGAAGGATTAGCTTTCAGTTTTTGATTCTGATAACTTTGAATCTTGGCTCTGTATGTGCCTATGTGACTTATGTAGAGTCACTTGTTGATGGTTCTCTGATAGGCTAGAGCCTTGATTGTGATGTTCTGAGCCGAGAGGCTAGTGGAGCAGGGCTTTAAGTGGACCTCAGCCCCTTTCTGATGACAATTGAAGTGTGAGGCTGAGTAGAGTTTAGGTTATATATAGATGTGTAGTGAGTCTAGAATGACTCAGATGAATTGTATTCCATCCTGATGGACCTTGAGTGGTCTGAGAGCAGCCTAGTGTAGGCTGAGCTGGCTTGAACCCTAAGATAGGGGATTTCTGTTATGATATATTGTGACTTGCATGTCTGTGGTCTGGATATTTGATATGAGTCTGCATATGCCTTGATTAGGCCTTGATTGTGAGACTGTTGGTGGCGGGAGCCACAGACCTGGGAAGGAATTGCTGATTGAGACCTTACCAGGTAAGTTCAGTGTTCCTGGGGATGAATTCCCATCTTGTGTGCCACACCACACTCCGGGGGAGTGGTGGTCATTTCACGATGTATGCATTGGTAGTTGCATTCTCATAATGATATATGCATGCATCTGTGCTTAATTTGTGATGTGATATGACTGTGGTAGATCTGTTGGCCAATAGATAGATATGGACCTCCCTAGGAGATGGTTTTCCTCCTAGCATGGCTGGCTCTTGGTCGAGGTAGCTCCCAGGGGATTGATTCCCACAGGCCAGGGGATTAGAAGTTGAGGTAGCTCCTTCTATTCTTAGAGGTACCATATGTTGTGCATCCATGCGAAGGGTTAGCACCCAATGGGATGGCACAGGTGCGAGTTCCGGACTCCCACTGATATAGGCGTTGAGGTAGCTCCGCCAGGCGTTGAGGCAGCTCCGCCATGTTTGTATGCTATGTTTATGTTGTTATGAGGGCCAGTGGGCCATTTGTTTGTGATTGCTGATGTATGTGTTATGGAAGTGGGCCAGGGTGGAGGAGAAGCCTCCATAGACCCTGAGCTTACTGAGATTTGTTATCTCACCCCGTGTGGGGAATTATGCTTTTCAGGTGACTCTTTCGGATGAAGAGAGCAGTCTCAGGGCAGGAGGCCCGAGTAGAGACGATTCTGCTTGACTGATAGCAGCAGATGGAGCATGTAGGCTCATTTTTGGATTATTTTGCTTATATGTTGTACCCTTGAGAAGGGATGGTGTGTATGTACACCAGATGATGATGTATAGTTCTGTATACCCTCTGCGAGGACTGTTATTCTTTTGTATCACACGATGAGGTGTGAGCCTTGAAGTATAGTTGTACAGAACTATTCATGATATGTATATGAGACATGTTCTCCTGAGCACTACTGTTGTATAATTGATGAATCTGCCTAACTCTGTTAGTTATCTGTCTTTATGGTTTATGTTATGAGAAACTGGATCAGCAGGGGTGTGCCTTATGTACTTTGTGTGTGATCTTTATGTGATTTATGTTATTTCATACATAATGTATCAAGAAAAGCGATTATGTGCTTCCGCTAAGTTTTATAAACTATGTTTTAAGCGCTAAACTGATATTATTAATGATAACGCGTCGGAGGCCTACGGGGTGTTACACTTTTCTCCCTTGATCTTTAATCACACGGCCAAAACTAGATCAAATCAACAATTTTCCTTTTATTGCATGTAATAACAAATTTCTAGGTTCTTATTGGTCCAATTTGCTTCTAATTAGTAAAATCACTAAACTAACTTATTTAAGAAACCTATCCCTCTATTAATTAAGACAAAACTTCCTAAATTATGTCCATACTTTTCTTATAATTTTCTGATACCTGAGGTAGTCTAGATTAAGCTCTTTTTCCAAAATATTTCCAAAATTCCTAGAAATTACTATTTATGGTTCTTTGCCACCAACCATATTAATAATTTGTTGTCTAAAAGTATTTTATCCAATCCTGAGGTTCCCATCAATTTCTAAAGTCATCTGGTCATTTTTTACCTAAGGGCATTTTGGTAATTTCACTACTTACCTTAGGGGTATAATCGTCATTTCTAAAAATATTCAGAGTATCTCTGAAATTGTCGCCCTAAAGGTTTTCTTGGTCATTCCCAAAGCATCCAAGGGTATTTATAAATTTTTCTCTTTAAAATATCTTGCTAAAATACCTAAGGGTATTTTGGTCATTTACCTCAGGACCTAACTATCATTTTTGAAATTGTCCAAGGATATTTATGTCATTTTCAAAAGGGACATATGTGTCTTTTTTAAAATGTTCAAGGCTATTTTTGTCCTTTTATTCAAAAATGCATATTTAAAGAAAATTCACATGTATATAAAAATGTGAGGGTGTTACAATTCTCTCCCCTTAAAAAATTTCGTCCTCGAAATTTGTTTGATTCTAAAATATCAGATAACTCTTTTTAGTTTCATTTCTCTCAAAGATTCATTGAGAATCTATAGAATCTTTATGCTCACTAAGATCCTCAAATCTTTTTAACAGATTCATCAATGTAAATATCCTCCAAAATTTTCTACTCAAATCTACTATATTGACCTTTTTAAATTTTCTTAAAACAAATGTACTGTGAAATTGATATTTAAAGGGGATACAGAAAGTTTTAAATGAGTAACTCCTGAATTAAATAATACATCTAAAAGAATTTTACTTATGAAATACTTACCTTGGATTATATTCTCAGATTGAGAAATCTCAGTTCCATTAAGAACAAATACTCTTCCTGTGACTTTTGGTTTCTCTAGGGGATAGCTTTTATTTCCTTCCTCTTTCTTTTTGCTATTTATTGGACAATTCCTCGGATGATGTCCTTTCTTATTGCATATTGAGCATGGAAAACTCATACATGTGGAAGCAAAGTGTCCAAGTTGTCCACATCTGAAACATCTTATAGGTACAGATGAAGAGGCTGGATTAACTGGAGCTCTAAAATTTGGATTATTCGGACGATGTTTTTGATATGGCTTTTCTTGATTTGGACGGTATCTCATCCTTTTCTTGATAGGCCCCATATTCTTGTAATGAGAGACCCTAGCTCGGGAGTCCTCGTCATAAATTCTACACATGTTTACTAATTGAAAAAATTGATGAACCCCTTGATACTTTACTGCTTGCTTAATTTCTGGCCTTAATCCATTTAAAAATTTAACACATTTAGAATTTTCTCCTTTTACACCATGGTAATGAGGGAAATATCTCACTCATTCTTCAAATTTGACTGCATATTCAGCTACAGTCATATTACCTTGTTTTAATTCTAGAAATTCCATTTCCTTTTTGTTTCTTATATCTTCAGGAAAATATTTCTCTAGAAAAACTGTTTTAAAGATCTCCTAAGTTATTTCTTGGTTATCAGCTTCTATCCTTAGTTGAGTATTTTCCCACCAAAATTTTGTTTCTTCTGTTAACATATATGTACCAAAAAGTACCTTCCTATCAGGGGGACAGGCCATCACTCAGAAAATCTTCTCAATTTCCCTAAGCCATGCTTGAGCACCATTAGGATCATAGCCTCCCTTAAAACTTGGTGGGTGGTTTCTTTGAAAACTTTCTAAATCATGATATTCATTGTTTACGTTTTGTTGTTGGTTTCCTACAGCTTGAGCCAAAGCTTGAAGTGCATCAGCTATAGCTCGGTTGTTTCTACCAGCCATTTTCTTTTTCTTAAAACAACAAAATTTTTAAGTTAATAAATTGTAAACGAAATTTTATCTTAATAAATTGTAACATAAAAGAAACATACTCATACCATCAATTTATTCTTTATTATAATATGGTTAGTACAAAATACTTTTCTCTATGTCTATACTTTTATAAATTTATATTCTAGTTACGTTATTTCCTAGTTCAGATCCTACTATTACTCTTTATTAATTATTATTCTATATACGTACTAATTTGTACCATACTACTAGTTATTATCTAGAAAATTCTTTTCGCTTACTATTATTTCGGTCTGCTTGCCATAATGTTCCTTTGCAATTCACAAATTATCCAGGTGGCCAGTCTGCTAACTTATGAATATGCATTGAAACTTATGGTATAACAGTCATCAAGACTATAAATTTATTCTAACATATCATCCAACCTTCAAAATCCATCAGTAAAATATCCATTATTTTAAAAATATTTTTACCATACCACCTTCGTACTACAAATTAAATTACCATACCTTATCCAATATACTCATGTTTGACTTTGCAAATATCCTTAACATAGAAAATCATGTTAGTAACCCTAATAATTCACAGTTTATTTTAATTCCTTTGGTCCTTCTCAAGAAAAAATTCAATCCATGGTTCCTAGAAACATACAAACCATGCAGAACATTTGGTAAAGACATACAACAACTTCACAAAACATAGCAAACACACAGAAACACAAAGTCATGTCAGACCATGCTTAAAGATTATAGAACATCAAGACACATAATTTTTTTTTTGGTGAATCCTTCCATTATAATTCCAATTAACCACTTTCTTAACATCAAGTTACTATACAATTTTAACTCAGTTCTTTACAATTCATACAACACCCAAAATTTATCAAATTTCACAATTTTTCAAGCAACATATGATCTATAAGATTATAGAAACACTCAACCACACATGTGTACAAACATTTTATTTAACACTTAAACCATCTCGGTCCTCTTCAAATTTTTTTTAATAAATATATGATAAGCAATTTTATTTCATAAAAGTTTTGAACTTATACTTAATTTCTTAATAGTTATATTTCCAATTAATTTTAGCCTCAAATTAAATATAGATGCTTAAAATTTCGGCCAATCATTAAAAATTGTAGTAACAAATTCTATTAAATAGTTATAATTCCAAACTATTAAATTTTTTACCGATAAGCTATTCCTAACCTATGGTTAATATCAATTTCTCTAGAATTCAATAAGCATACTTCCAATCCTAACTTAAATAAACTCATAGATTTATGAAATACTTAAAACACTTAAATTTTAATACAACATCTAAACTTTAACAAAACAGTCCATGATTTTTAATCAAATAGTCATAACACACACACACACACATATATATATATATATATATATATATTCAAGTTTCTTAGTATTTACCCATTAGGCTTATTTCAAATTATTTATTTAATCAAGCGTTCATTAATCAAATCACGTATTCAAATAATATTAATTAGGTTAATTCAAGAACTTTCTCAGCTGTAGATTAAAACCTTAATCAGTTAAAACATACCACAGAAAACCTAATTCATGGTTTAGCTTAGATCAACCTACAAGACACAGAATTCTTAGAGATGCATCCAACACATATAGCACATAGCAAACACTTTAGAAACATACAAAATATCATACACACATAGCAAGCATACAATCCTCAGAAAACAAACCACAGCTCTGATACCACCATTGCAACGCCTCTCTTGACTCTCTCGTGCTTGATTAATTTTAGATGAGATTCGTATTCACTTTTATGTTATAATGCTCTTGGTTATAAATTTTCCACGAAAATTCTTTTCACTTTGCTTGCTAATTTTTATGATTCGTAAGTAGCGTAAACGATTTTCCTTACCACGGTTCATTTATAATAAGAATACAGTCCATGATACAGTCCAAAGTTAGTTATCAAAATAATACACAGACTGTCTATTAGAATTTACATGCCATATGAAATTACAAATTACAGCAAACAGTTCATCAAAACTTCTTCAACGACCTTCATCTACAGCTCATGCTTCCCTATTCCTCTGCTCGCCCAAATGAATTGGGATCATCACTGGTGTCAACCACAGACACAAATCGGGTAAGTTTATGACAAACATAGTTTGAATAATATATATATATATGTGTATATACACAGATGGATAAAGTATTAATCATAAAAAGACCACACAACTTATACAGAATACAGATCATCATACATATATCCAACTGTGTGATGCATAAGATGCATGCTCATCTTTTTATATGATGCATGACTGAGACTAGATACCATTCCATCTCGGATCCCTGGTTGACTTCACTTCCAGTCATCATCAGAATTCCTCCATCTCTTACTTCTCCTTCTGTAACAAGGTTTGAAGTTTCATTTCTTCTTTCACCTCGATCATGTCCACATCCACCTCGGCCACGACCTCTATCTCAGAAATTGTGAGAATAGAATGCTTTCTCGTCTTTAATTGAAGCTTTTGTCTGGAGTGCTTGCTCCAGTGACTCTTCTTTCTTCTTTTTCTTTCTTTGTTCATGTGCCTCCAAGGAACCAGCAAGTTCGTCAATAGTGAGCGTTGCTAGGTCCTTTGACTTCTCAATCGCACATACAACATTTTCGAAGTCGTCAGTGAGAGACCTCAGAATTTTCTCCACCACTCTGGCATCGGACAACACCTCTCCATTTCTATTTAGTTGATTTACCACGGTCTGGACCCAGGTGATGAAACTGGATACCCCTTCTCCTTCCTTCATTTTCATTCCTTCCAACTCTCCACGGAGAGTTTGAAGTCGAACCTGTCTAACTCGATCGGCTCCCTTGTAGACATTTGCAAGAATGTCCCACGCTTCCTTTGAAGTTGTTGCACCAACGATCTTCTCAAACCCGGAATCATCAACAGCCAGGAATAACATGTACAATGCCTCTTTGTCTTTCAACCTCGTCTCCTTCAATGTCTTGTTCTGCGTAGCCGTATATCCTGCTGTGGATGTTGGTTCCTCGAAAGCACCATGGACAACCTCCCAACTATCATGGGCTCCCAAAAGAGCTTTCATCTGGATACTCCAGTTTTCGTAATTAGCCTTTGTAAGGCGGGGTAGTTGTAGACTACTACTTGGCTCACTCTCCATTTTCTCACGCTCTGATACCAATTTGTGGTAACACAGGTCCTCACACACACTGGTGCACTCACACAAACACACAACAATTTCTCTGGTAGAATACTTCTGATGTATTTAGATAATGGTCTGCCAAGCCACACATTGGCCTTTTACATGAGATGTTATTTATAATGGTCTACTAACCTAAACTTAAAGAAACTTAAAGACATGATTCTTCACTTGAGTAACTCTTCACCTAGGGACATGACTCTTCACATATCTAATTTATTATTATTAAAGTTTAGTCCAACAGGATTTACTAAAAGAGGGGATAATTAAGATTCTAGAAAAAAAATAGTTATTTTTTTATTATGAGTAGTGGTTAAGTAATTTATTCAAACTGTTTGTATAAAGAGGGGATAATTAATATTCTAGAAAATTTTGCAGTTTTTAATATTAAGTAAAACAAAAATGTATAGAGATCACAGTGAAATTATGAAGAAAGATTTCAAATGGGACTTCAAAGAAGATGTGATCCCAATTCATTTGGAGTAGCAAGGTTGCCAACACCGGAGGCCACAGTTACATCAATCACCTAGACTAGCCAGGATAGCTCCACCCAGCAGGTTTGAATGAAGAGCAAGAACACTAAGCTTCTTCAAATCACCAAGCTGTGTAGATATGCTTCCAGTTAACTGATTATAGCAAAGCTGCAAAACTGTAAAGCAAGTAAAAAAACGCAAATCAGGACACTCCCAGATTTGAACCACAAATCAAAACATTAATTTTTTATGAAAAACCAAAGAAAACAGTAGGAAAAAAAATCAAATTTTGGGTTACAACTTTAGTTCTAAGAACAAATACTAATACATGGAAAAAAGGTAGTAACAGACACTAAAGTTCAAAGTGGTTGTTGTCAACAGTAATATGTTCAGATTTTTTTAATGAAAATTATAAAGTGCTGGAATTTAAATGACTTTCATTGAATTAAATCCTTCATTTATCCAGGAAAAATTAAGAAATTTCAACAAGAAAAAACAAGCATTAAATAGAGTTCAAAAACTAGGACAAAAGGTTAATAATATCGTTCCTCTTTCATTCCCTTGTTCATAGTTCACACTACCTCTTGTAATGAAACCAAAAGAAATCAGTTTGTTCAAAATGGTCTTTACAATAGCATAAAGCACCTTCTAAATGAGATTTCTCTAACAACATGTCCATAATCATAAAGTGAAAAAGCATTCAAAGCTATCATCCTTCTCCTTCATGTGAATTAACTATTTTAGAATATCATGATCCAATAGAACCAACCATTAAAGGAAAAAAAAACAAGGAGAAAGAATTCTATCAAAGAAAAAATAAACTTAACGACAGAGGAAATAAACAAAACCAAGCTCAAATCTTTCAGTAAAATCCACGACAACCCAACATTAAAATGAACACAAAAAGCGCCATATCAAGTTGCAAACAGTGAAAGTTTCAATCTTTCCACAGAAAATAGAATAATCTAACCTAAAGGTTTGAGAGGACTGCCGAGGGGGACTGTCAGTTGAAGTGGTTGCCGACGAGGCCCATCAACCACGAGAAAGAGCTCTCCCATGTTGCGTCGATGGAGCTTCCTATGGAGGGTGAATCGATGGAGAATGAGACCCAAGGTTGGACTCATTTTGCCCCCTTTAGAACCCTAGCTCAGCATCGTGCCCCTGCCGCAACGAGCTCGACTGCGATGGAGACAAGGGAGGGGAGGAGAAGGGGTTTGGAGTTTGGGTATGTGAGGACCATTTGAGAAGAAGGGGCGTGAGAGAGAGAATGAAAAACTGAAAATGAACGATTTGCGAGAGGGCGTGGAATATCACGAAGAATAAATAAGCACTCACCTGGAAGACGCGTTCAGTCCCTATTTTAAGGACGGTTTTGATAACCACCGTATTCGAAACACATTTTTAAAGACAGTTTTTACATAACCGGCTTTAAAATGTTTTAATTATTTATAAAAATGACACCGCTTTCTAAACAATGACGGGTGTCTCATAACCGTCTTAAAATAGGCGTCTTAGAAGATCCTTTTTTTAGTAGTGTGTTGGTGTTTAAAATGCCATGTAAAATACACAATTTGTTGTTGGTGTCTCTATTATAACATCTATTTGCTTGACAAGTGTTGATCTTGTGGTTGAGAATTACATTGGTGACTTTGGGCTTTCAATATATATAATAATATATAACATTAGTATGTTGTCTTCAGTTTTTGAATATAAGTGCATTGGGAAAAGGATGCGATTATATAAAAAAAAACACAATGGGATACAGAGACGGTTTTTGCCTAAATTGTCGTAGTATGTACGCATACGAAGACGATTTTGCGTGAAATCCGTCTTCGTATATCCTTTTACAAAAAAAAAAATAAACACAATAGAGGAAACAAATCTATATGAACATACAAAGATGGTTTTGGGAAAAACCGTCTTCATATCTTATTTTACAAAAAAAAAAAAACACATTAGAGGAAACAAAGACGGTT
>PYAF01005321.1:91534-104064 GCA_007407185.1 Glycine tomentella | reverse complement strand
AAAAAAAAAAAAAAAAACACAACAGGAGATACAAAGAAGGTTTTTCCAAAAACTGTCTTTGTATGTGCACATACGAAGACAATTTTTGGAATAATCATCTTCGTATGTCCTGTTTAAAAAAAAACAGGAGATACGAAGACGTTTTTTATAACCGTCGTCGAAAGTTCCAACTTACAACGACACGCGCAACAACGGCGATTCGAGAATCGTTGTTGTATGTGGTTTAGAACCGTCGTCGTATGTGTCGTCTGTAGTAGTGTGTTATTATGTTGAATGATTATGTTTGGATGATTTAAGATAATTATTTTAATTCAACTAATGTAATTTTTCAGTTGGTATTTTGTTATTGATTTGTTGGTTTTATTCTTAAGTCAAGTGAGGATAACATGTGCAGATAAGGGTTTATAGTTGCCTAATGACTATGGGAATAGGGGTAGTTGTTATCTACTCATGTATATGGGAAAACATGACTATTTATTTTTTCAAATATGGAAATAGACACAATGCTTTTTTTTCCGCTATTTTTACTGATATAGAGACAATGCTATAACACCCTACCTAACACCTCCCCATTATGATTCCTAGTAAAACATCTATTTAATTGAGAAAATATTAATATTAATATTTTTTTATGGGTGTTATTGATATTCATTTACTTCCAAAGGATTAATAAAATTTAGACATACCAAGTCAACTTGAAAAACTTATTAAACTATCTAATTGAAAATCTTATTACAAATAAGTGAATTTTCATGTATGGTAACACATATTTGTTTTCTCCTTTTTTGTGCACGAGAATATATACGTAGCTTCTATAGATTTTTTTTCCTTCTTCTTTTTACCAATTTTTGCTTAAATATTAATTTTTTTCTATATAGGTCCCAAAACACGGGGTGGTGGTGGTTGTGGTAGTGGCTGTGGTTCTAGGCATTGGTTTCCAAAGGAACCTAGCTAAGGCTCTTGCTCTGGCTATGGCATAACCTTTCGATCCCCAAGAGACCCCAGATGCAAATTATTGGAAATTGATAACAATGCTTCTCTGTGTTTGTCCTCAAAGACGTCCCTTGATAATGTGCAAAGTACTCCCTCACATGCAAAATTCTATGAACAACGGGGAGAAGCCTTACTCCAGAGAACAATGCCATGATAATAATAAGAAGAAGAACTATGAGAGGGAGAGTTCTTCCTTGAAGAGGCGCATTGATAATGTGCTAAGTACTCCTTCTCATGGATGTTCTATGAACACTAGGGAGAAGCTTGACTATAGAGAAAAATGCCATGATAAAAATAAGAAGATGAACTATGAGAGGGAGGGTTCTTTGGGTTGGAAACCACTTAATAAAGGGAACAATACTTCTGAAAGGTTCTATTCTCAAAGCACGGGAAAGGGTCGGGACAAGAACATGAATATAGTGTAAACCGGTGCCAACAATGTGACTGAAGAGACAAGGAAGAGGCCAAGGCTGAATTGGGGTGAAGGACTTGCCAAGTTTCAGAAAAAGAAAACTGAGGGTGATGGTGTAAGTGCTGCTACTGCTGCTACTTTTGCATTCGGTAAAGTTAAATGACAGACCTTCCTATCTAAGTTAGGCGGGGGTGCCAATGTTGTTGGGATGCTTGTCTTGACTGTGATGTCTTTGCATGCCTATTTTGCTTAAAAAATAGATATATTTTATAAAACTTAAGTACATATGTTGATTTTACGTTACAAGAGAAGTTCTATTTATTTGCCTAATAGTAATTTTCTTCTTTTACGAGTACTCATAGAGAAGTTTATTCAGACAGGACCTTAAGCTTCTCTTATAAGTTAAAAATTGACTTACGCATGAGCAAATTTATAGATGATATCATTTAAGTTTTCAAAAAAGTTGATTTTAACTTATAGGCTGACTAATTTTGACTTATGAGAGAAGCTTTGGCTTCTTACTTTTTCTTCTCTTATAAAGGAGTTTACTTAACCGGGCCCTTTAGTCCTTTTTAGCTAGCTACCCAAGGGAATTGGTTACAAAACAAGGCAACTTAGCTTGTTGGAATGTTTATTACTACTAATATAGTGTAGTGGCATCCTATTGTGAGGGTATTGTTGATTTTAGATCATATAGAATTATAATGAACATGATCCTGTGTATTATGTATGCACATGCTCATTATTTGTCATTATGTTTGTATTACTCGTTTGCCATCATTAACCTAATTAGTTTTGCTTTGTAGCAAGTGTGGGACATACGTTGCGTGTAAAAGCTGAAACTGTGGACAATGATGTTTGTGATTTGGGAGGTTCACCTGGCCCTGTGTCTCCAAAAAATCATCAGCTGAAGTTTCCTTTGAGTTAACGTAGGATAGATGCCAACTCTTTGAACAGGTTGAGTTCCGCAATTGCTGAGTTGGTACATTCTGACAAGCCTAGCTCTGTAGATTCTAGTGCAGAGGGATTCACTGCAATGACTAAGTTGCAGATATGGAAAAATGTCATTTCTTCACAAGTACTGGAGCAGACAGAAACTGAAATTTGTTCACTTGAGAATGAACTGAAGCCACTACAATCTGAATCTGGGGATGGAATGCCATGTCACAATGCAAAATCTTGTGATAAAGAAATTGGAGTGTATGATAAGGTTACTCGTCGTCCAGAACCATCACAAATTGCCCATTCCAATGACGACAACAACATAGAGAAGATGATGCCCCTTTCTACTAACTTGCATGGTATGCATGATACTACCAAGGAAAATGATATCAACAGTCCTGGAACAGCAACATCAAAATTTCTAGAAGCACAACCCTTGATAAAAATGGTATCTTCTCTTGGTGGTGGTAGTTCATTTTCATCATTAATGGAAATTGAAGATGGGATGAAAGCTCACACTAGCACAGACTTTTATTCCGGTATTGACGATGATACTTTACCTAACACCATTATTTCTTCCAATAGAGAAACTAAACAAAGTGCATGTGCAGTATTTGAGAAGTTCTTGCCTAATGAAACTGGCAACATTATCAGTAATGTTGGAGTTAACAGTAGCTCACTCTCTCATGCTGATACATTCATTAAGGACAAGTTTGCAGTGAAAAAGAGGTTACAGGATTTAAGGAGAAAACTTTAACAATTACGTATAAAGCCTTTGATCACCTGTGCAAGAAAGATGTGTGCTTAAGATATCTGAGGAAATGCACCCGAACCTTTCCCAACAATCTCAAATTGCGTCTCAAAGCTGTCACTAATTGTTGTCAGAAGAACCTATCCTCTATTCATTATCGTTGTTTTCCTTTTCACCCTGGTATGGATATGATTCTTTCTAACTTTTTTTTTTGCTAAAAATATGACATTAATTTTTATGATTCTTTCTTACTAAGTGTTGTTTGCTAAATTCTTTCCATAATTAGTTCAGCTGTTGTGATTTCATATGGCCCTATATAGATACTTTTTAAATAGAAAAAGGAGGGAAGTAACCAAGAGTTGATTGCTTTTCTATTGTTGGTTAAATTGGGAATCCTGGTGGGATTCCCTTCACTAATTGCCTATAGCTGTTGGCAAAAAATCCTCCACGCCATTCCGCCACGACTGCTATTTAACAACACTTTGTTTGCTTAGTACACTTATTAATCACTAAGTGGGATGGCTACCGTATCGAAGATTACAGTATCAAGAGTTTTACAACATTGCTCAACCAACTGAGCTAGACATCTTTGATAAATAACTTGTAATTTATACCATACGCATAGGAGTTTTAAAAAGTAGAAAGTTATCCAAAATTAAAGATGTGTTCAGTTATTCATAAATAATAATCAATAGTATAGCTAACACACATTTTCCATAACAAGTTAGTTTTGTAATTGGCCTTATATATACTAGACCAGAATCCCATGCTTTCAACGTACGACCCAAGTCTCATACCTAGCAATATATTGGATCCTACCGGAGTTGCTTAAGTATTTTCATTATAGCCGCTATTGTCACTGTAGAATCACTTTGTCACCTGTCATGCCATTACAGTGTTTCTAAAGGTGGCCATATAATGCTCCATTATGCTATTGATACTTGTTTTTATTATATTGACTCGTGATGTTTACATTTAAATGGATGTTCTATTCTTAATTTAGCTTTATTGTTATGATAATAACTATACTTCCTTTGTTTGTTTCTTTATTTCCTTCTATTTTTGCAGCCAAAAATCAGATAAGCTTAGTTCCAACATCTGAGATGATAAATTATACAAGCAAACTGATTTCAAAACCCCAAGATGAAGTTAACAGAAAAATCTTGAAGATGCCAGCATTATTTTTGGATCAAAAGGATAAAATGTTTTCAATGTTCAATTCTAGTAATGGGCTGGTTGAAGATCCATTGGCTGTTGAGAGAGAAAGAACTATGATCAACCCTTGGACATCAGAGGAGAGAAAGATTTTCTCAGAGAAATTTGCAGCCTTTGGAAAAGATTTTCGAAAAATTGCTTCTTTCCTTGACCACAAGACAACTGCTGACTGTGTTGAATTCTACTACAAAGATCATAAGCCCAATTGTTTAGAGAAAGATAAGAAGAAGAAGAAGAAAAAGGGTTTTAAGAGTCAGAAGTCGAAAACAACCAAAATTGTTGTGAAGGGATCGGGTAAAATAGGGAGTTGTAAAGCAAATGTTGATTCACATAAGAAATTGAGTGAAGCTTCAGCAATGGCCCGCAGCGCTGCAGTAAATCGAAGAACACGTTCAGGAAGACTCCTCCTTTGGAGGAAATTCGATGAAAGCGAGAGGGTTGCAGCTAATGCATTGATAGATATGTGTGATTCTTTTTCACCTGAGGCTAGCCATGCCAAAAACCTTTGACACCTGATGTTACTCGTCCGGATATTGATGATGGAACTTGTGAGTGGACAGATGAGGAGAAGGCAGCCTTTCTTCAGGCTGTATCATCTTTCGGAGAGGATTTTAGGATGATTGCACGATGTGTAGGAACAAAGTCCAAAGATCAGTGCAAGAGATTTTTCATCAAGGGTCAGAAATCCCATTGGTTGGATCTCATGCGTCACAGAATTGAAAATATTGGATCTCTACTGAATGAAATAAATCTTGGCAGGAGTACTGACACTAACGATGCATGTGTTGTGGAGGCAGATTCAGTCATTGGTAATGATAAGTCAGGCACAAAAACAAATTATGACCAGCCTTCATCTGCCATGAACCCGAGCCGCGATAAATCCAAACCTGTAGAAACCAGGAATCTTTCAGCTGACTTTAATGAATCAGTCATTGGCAATGATAAGTCAGACACCAAAACAAACGATGAGCAGCCTTCATCTGCCACAAACTCAAGCCATGATAAATCCAAACCTGTGGAAGCCAAGAATCGGTCGGCTGACTTAAATGAATCCAAGGAAATTAATAGAGAATTTGATCATCAAGATAAAAACACTGTTTTTAACACATATAACGGTGAGTCTAAACTGGTGGACATTGATAGTTGTGCGGTTGTCTTGTACAATTCTGATAACTCAAGTTCAGTTAAGGACAAGAGAGCTACAACTTTGCCGGATATCATGGAAGTCGGAAAAGATAAAGTGGGAGATGCAGTTACAGAATTTGTGCCGTCTGATTCCGAGATAACTGAACCATGTCTCTCTCATTCTGTTGCTGAGGATAGACTGGTTTCTGTGATGTTGACATCATTTCCTACACGGCTCAATGATAAAGATGGTAAACATGTTGATGATATGGATGTTGAATTGAAAAACCAAAGCCATGATTCAAACACCAACGCAAATACTTGCCTATCATCTGCGGTAGTTTCTTGCTCAACATTGACTTTTGGTGCTGAAAATCAGCCCAAACTGTTCCTGAAAAGGTCCAATTATTCAGGACATTCCACGGAGGATCCTCTCCTAACTGCAAATTCAATGTTGCAAAATACTGCTGGTGCTGTGCATGCTGTTCAACAAGAGACATCTGCTACCCGAAATGGAAGGTCTTTGAAGGAGCCGGTAAAAAAACAAGTGAATGCGGATATGAGCTGCATTGGTACAGTAACTAAACCGAATGTTTTGTCTCAAAAGATTCAACAAACTGATGACCATCACAAAACACAGTTGCCGTGTTCGTCAGGTTCAGAAAAAACACCTGCAAATCGTATTGTTCTGAAACTGTTTGGGAAGACAATAATCATTCCTTCGTCCACTCAAAGGCCTGATTCAAGTGAAGATCCAAAGCATTTTATTGGGGAAAAAGAGAAAAAGAAAAAGAGGAGTAGATGCAAAGCACCCCCAAAGAAGAGTATTTACCCTCTGTTTACCATCGTGGAGAACGTTACTTTTGCCGCACCCTGTTGTTGTATGGCTTTCATTAGTTAAAAGCTTATTTGAAACCATCTAATTATGAGAGAAACTCATTAAATAAGAAGAGACTTATGAAGTGTTATAATTTCTAGTGAATTTCAATCAATAATAAAGACTATGTTACTATTATTTCTGTTTCTGTATATAATATAATAATGATGGACAATTTGATGGGTTCTTAAAGCCTGCTAAAGCAGCAGCTTTCTATTTGTTGTATTGGATAGTTATACAGAAATAATCATCCGATTTCTCTATTTTCTCAGTTATCATTCAATTTCTCTATCTCTCTCTTTGAACTCTTCTGCTATGTCTTTGTTATAACTAGATTTAATCAATCTGTCTGCATTGAAGAAAAGTAATATCAGACTTTGGTCTTTGTTCTTATATTTAGCTTCCAAATTTAGTTGCTTATCTTTTCATTTTTGCTTCTTTTTCTCGTTTGAGCTAAAATTACTATTTGATCGTACTTTGTTTTGTAGGGTATGTACTTGATTTATGCACATTTTTAATCAATACTATTTGATTATTAATTTTGTAGTTTATATTTTTTAGATCCCTTTGTCTGTGACAACTCTGCACAAGCTTCACCAATGTTGATAACAAGACAAACTTCAATTGGTTCTTGTTTGTGACAACTTTGCTTTCATCCAAATGATTTTTTGCATAAGGTTTTAAATAGGAAAAAATAATTTTCATAAGAAATAACTTTTGGAAAAATAGATGATGCACAGCTAACCTGGTAGAATATTGTCCAGAAATTTTCCCAAATTATTATAAAGTGATATGATAAGATCTAGAAAATTTCTTGTGAAAATACTGTTGTAGGACGACAAAGGAACAATAATTATGACAAAGGAAACTCTATTAAATTTTATAAAATTCTGAGGTGCCTAACTATTTTTTTTTTTAAATTTTAAGAATAGCCTTTCAGCACAATTTCAGTGTTAAAAATTAAATTGGAAAAAATGTTTCTATAATGAGTTTTGGGGAACCGAAAATTCTATGATGAAATCTTTCTTTATATATGTAAGAAAAAGTAGGTGGGGTAGTTTGGGAAAAATAATATTATAATAATTACCTGTAAAAAATGTTGTTGGAATGATGAGCTGAAAAATATGTTTTAAAATTAATGGTATCATCAGTATTATAACATTAAAAATTGAATGAAATAAATGCTTGCTAAATTTTTGAACCATTTGCATTAGAATACTCTAATAGTGTGTTTGGATAGATAATTTTAACTGAGGAAAATAATTTATCAGATAATTTAAAATTCTTTAATCTAAAATTGATTGTTTGGATGTTTTTATATGAAGAATTTAAATTTTTGGAATTTCAAACAATTAAAAATGTGAAATTTTGATTTCCTTCTAAAAGGTGAAAAATTGAATTTTTCTTCTTCTATAGAAGCTCCCACCGCACCACTCTCTGCTCTGTCTCCATCGTTGGCGAGTACTCCAACCTCCGCTGCTCCCACGACACCCACCTCACGTTCCTCTCCGTGCAGGAGGTCTTTGCCACCGCCGTCCAGGCCAAGCCCTTCCCCATCAACCACCGCAACGGGATCTACCTTATCCTCACAGCCGAAGACGTCACCATGGAAGACTTCTACCACGTCGTCTGCGACTTCCACTACTTCACCTTCCCGTCGAAGGTGGGCTACACGCTCCCTCATGCATGGGTGGGGAACTCTGGAAAATAGTGCCCTGACGTTTGCGCTTATCCCTTGGCCATCCCCAGGTACATGGGCAGCGATGGCCACCTCACGCTGCTGAACGACGATGTTGGCGTGGACGACATAGTGAACGTGATCGGGCACCAAGATCGAAGATTTGTGCGAGGACTTGTACGCCGACGAATGCGTGGTACTTGAAACCGGTCATGAACGCGTGGTACGTCGACAATGACCCGACTGCACCCACCGAGATCGGAGATTTGTGAGGACTTGTATGGAGTTGGTGGTGCTGAAGGCTATATTGGTTATGTTATGAAGGACTACAAAGGGAGAACTTTTAATTTTAATGGTAGGAATGGACGGAAGTTTCTGGTGCAGTGGATTTGGAGCCCCATTTTCATGGCCTGTCCTGGTCCCAATGTTTTGGATTGAGTTCCTTCATACATTGTTACATACATTAGCTTAAGCTGCTACTGTTACTCTCTTTTTTCTTTTTACCCTATCTATCGTACCTAATGATGCTGTCTCATTTTTTTTTTATTTCTTTGCTTGACAAAATTCATTTTTATTTATTATTATTTTTATTATTATCTTCTCGATCCTTTCTTCTATTTTTTATTTGAGTCCTTGAGCTGATTCATAATCACCAAAATTCCAATTATCTTTTATGAGTGGAGGTTTTTATGTAATTTTGTAATTGAAAAGTACTTCTACAATTATTTATCATATATAAATTTTGAAAATGAAGAAATTATATTTATTTATTCAAACACGGAATTTTGAAAATGAAAAAAAAATTAAATTGAAGTATTTGAAATTCTTAGAATTTAAAATTTTTAGAATTTTGAATTATCTTATCCAAAGAGACTCTAAAATTATTGAAGTTTCTAAAGTTTGGAGTACTTCAATGTTATCAGCTGCTTGAAGTTCTTAACATTTTTCAGGTAAATTATATATTGAATTTTCTAATATTCTACTTGTTCTTACCAAAATCTGGAAATTCCATGTGTGGGCTAGATGTGGCCTTAGTGGACTCCAAATCTTGTGTCATCAGGAAGTGAGTAGGTTTTGCTTAGGGGAGGGACCTGCAAAACAAAGGAAAAACACTCCGACGCTCAAGTAAGTACATCAATTATTAAAGAATGACTGAGTGTGAGAACTCAGTCTAAGATATAGAGAATAAGAGACTTGAGTAATGCATTCAAGTATATATGAGAGTGAGGTATTCTGTTTGAATACTGGATGAGAATGAGATGGTTTAGAGAGAACCTAGATGGTTGTATTTATAGCGTGGAGTATGGGCCTTAGGCCGTTGCTTGTAGATAATCTGTTGATAAGATAATAATAACAGATAAAAACAAGCAGTTATCTATATTTCGAATAGAAGATAATGTATACCTTATTGATATATGGTTACTTGTAGATAAGTAACAGTTAGTAGATAACTTGTTAGGATATGATATGATATGGTGGTTACACTTATTTGAATATCTTGGCGTAAGAGATATACTGTTAATGAGAAGATAATATCTTTGATGTCCGTGCTCTGTAGCAATATTGACATAGGACCCGAACACGACTGTCCGGGTTGGCACTTGGAGGTTGAATAAGCACCTCTCTAATACGGCGGTGCTGACGTGAAGGATGCCCACGTGTATGGTGACCTTTAAGAGATGACCACGTGTCATTTTACTATTTTGGACTGTACATAAGCCCCCCAGCCTCTGAGTCAACTTATGGGCGAAAAAGGGTGAAAGAGTGTCGAGGCATAACGTCCAGTATCATAGTAATATAACAAGTGTTGTCAGCCCCCGAGGGTAGACAGATGATTTCACGTGTCGGAGTCAATAGCTTTGATGAGGTTAACCAAAACTTTTGACTTCAAGAACCGTGGGTTCGGCGTAGTTAGGATTTATCCACCTGTAAGTTACCAAAGGTGGACCTCGGACCGAGGGCGGACCTCAGATTTTGTATAGCACCAAGGGCGGACCTTGGATTTATGCCAAGAGAAGCTCAGATCATGTTGATGAATGAACCTGGACAAGGTAGTCCAGGTTGTGGATGGTGAGCTGTCCCAATGTAGCCCTTATTGACTTATTTTGGATAAGTCTGACATTGGCAGGTAGATGAGGCGTCGGTGATGATGATTTTTTGTTCATCCATGACTGTGTGATGTGATCTTTGGGAGCAAATTTTGTGCCCTTATTAATGTTTGACAGAAACATGTCATTCACACTACTTTCCCATGCACACGTGTCACTTGGGGAATGGCCACGTTTTTAGAGATCGCACAATAGTGGGTGAAATCGTGCGATAATGGGAATTGTGGTTAATCACGACACGGGCTTCTAGGAGACGTTTCGGACTCCCGCCCAAATAACCGTCAAGTCTCCTTCCCCTTTAAGTAGCTGAAATTCCGTTGTTTCAATTTCATTTGTGTTCTTGTTCTCTTGAATCTTCTTCTCTTTCGAGCTTTAATTTCTCTTCTGAAAATGTCTGAATCGCCTATTTCTGATTCCGCTCTGGGTATGGGGGGTAGCGACTCTGGAGGTTCTGTCGAGCAGCGCATTATGCGCGATGTGATCTCCATCGGTGATTCCTCTGAGGAGGAGGACATTCACGAAGATGCCTCCGATGGGTCTTTCTCTTCTGGGAGGAGGACTCGCTCCCGCCAAGCTGGCGAGGGATCTTCTCGCGCTGTTCGGCAAGTGCGGTTTTCTGCTTCCCCTAGGGTTAGCGAGCCTTTGTCGCTCACCATTCTTCCTCCTGTTTATGCATCTGACAGGGTGAGGAAAGCTAGGACTTCTCCTCATGGGCGCGGTGGTCACAGTGCAGGTTTGCCCACTCTTGCCACTGTGGTTATTGGTGGATATAAGTGGGTAAAGGAGGAAGTTTTTAAATATCGTTCCTCCATAAATTATTTTGCCTCTGTAAATGCGTTTCGCTGGATGTTGCAGATGACGGCTCCTTCGGACACCAACAAGGTCATTGTCGAGCCTTACGGGGAAGATGACTTTCCCTGTTTGAGGACGTCTACGAGCGCTCTGCCCTTCTTCTACATGTACCGATGCCTCTTTGAGGTGTTGGGTATTATCCTTCCCTTCTCTCTCTTTCAGTGTGCTGTTCTGGAGCACTTGAATGTGGCCCCCTCCCAATTTCACCCTAACGGTTGGGCAGTGGTGCGGGCATTTGAGATTTTATGCTCTCATTTGCACATTCGTGCTACTGTTCCTCTCTTCTGCTTTTTCTTTCAAACCAAGCCGTCCGGGAAGGTTGCTTGGGTCTCATTGCACAGCGTCTCAAAAAAGTTGTTCGAGGTAGACACCAACGTCTTCCGCTGCTTTAAGGACTGATTCTTCAAGGTCAGCGAAAGTGGTGTCATAGCTGAGGGGTTGCCATTGATGTACAACAGGGATGGGGAAGCTCGCTTTCCCTTCTACTGGCAGGCTGACCCTACCAGGTTCAAATCCTTTGACATGGACATGCTGACCCTCGTGAAGAGGTCTGATAAGGCGACCTTGGAGCTGCTACCAGCCTTACTGGATGCGCGAGCTATCTTGGCACTACCCTTGGCCAGTGATCCTTCTGCCATGCTGGACGGTAATTTTTCTTACATTGATTCTTTGTTTTTCATGTGTGAAAACATTTTCATGTCTTGGCATTTTCGCAAGCATCATGGACAATTTTCAATTGAGGTCACTTGTACGTAATGTAGATGAAGATGTCGTGTTGTCCCCTGTTCCTCCCCCAGCTAAAGGAGATGGTCGACTGACTGTCCGGGTTGGTGATAGAGTGCTTTTAGTTGAGTATTTTTCTATCCTTCTTAGCTTATTTGACCTCTCTTGGACCTTTATTTTCCTATTCTAATTCAGTTTTTGGCTTAGGCAAGTAAGTGGGCTTAATTGCTAATTGTTACGTATTTTTGGATTTTTGGCTCACTTGATGTATCTGACTTCTGCAGGACCTATAGGGTGCTACCGATCTCCGAATGGAGCGTTCTAGGATTCCCTAGAAAGATAACGAAAAGATCTACAAGTTTACTAGAAATAGCCCGAGGCCAATTCTATCATTTAGAGGGTCATTTTAAGCTTTGAAGTTAGCACCTCTGCACTTGTAATTTTGGGTTGCGAATTTGACTTTCATGGTTGTAAATAGCAAATAATTAAATTGTTGGGCTTGTTTGTGGCCCATTTTATTTTCAGAACTTAGTCACTATATGTATTAGTGACTTAGTGAAACTTGGACAGCACACTTTACAATTCAATAAACAAGTTTTACATTTCTTTTCTTTAGTTTTTAGGATTAAAAGCTTGTTCTTCATTTTCTCTCAAGTGTTCTTCATCTTCTTCATTTCCATTTTGCTATTCTTCCATTTTCTTGCACTCAATTCATGGGGCTTTCCTTGGTGATCATCATGGAAGGCTAAATCATTAATCAATCCAAGGATCTAACTCAAGCAAGAGAAGAATTGGAGTTCCGGTTCGGTATTTCGAATTCTACTTGAATATTCACCTTCTTCTTCAATTTCTAT
>PYAF01005321.1:77909-91434 GCA_007407185.1 Glycine tomentella | reverse complement strand
AAGTCCATTTGATGATCTTGTGAGGTGATTTTAATGATACTTTGGACTGTCTGTTTATATTTTTATGGACATGTTTTGATTTAATTTTTGAAGTAGAGGATGAATGGTGTGGAGTTGAATGGTTTAAATACTTGATGATTTGATTTTGAGGATTAATTAGTGTGGTGGTAGGTGAAAAGAAAATTAAGATGTATACTAGGTGTGAATCTTTGCTTGTAAAGGTTTAAAGGAATTAGATATTATTTATATTGAGGATTATTAGTTAGATTACTAACAAAATTTTTCTGTAGTTAAGATCATTCTCTGGTTATGCATAAGTTTGGTAATAATCTTACTTGATTAAGGTATGGTGGTGTAACCATACTTATGATATATATATATATATATATATATATATGTGATGATATGATCTGTGTTTTGCTTATGCATTTGATTTTTCATATGGATGATTGATGTGATTAAGATAGGTGGATTCATGTTTCCACGTTCCAAGTCCAGTACGAGGCTTTGGGGAAACAGAATCTGATGCTACATACAATACGATATGTAGTACCCATGGGCAAAGATATGTGGCAAAATTCATGCATGTTTGCGTAAGACTATAGCAGTGACCACGCTCAGCGAGGCCACATATAGTACGATATGTGGGAGCCATTTGCCCTGGGATAGTTCATCTCATGCATTCATATAGTTTGTGGATGTGTTTGATTTTTTTTGTGATTTTACTAACCTAATAATAGAGTCGGGATTTAGCTTTACCTACTGAGAAATTTATTTCTCACCAGATATATTTCCTGTTTTTTTTAGATGGCAATGATGGACAGGTTCCATGAAGCCTTGGAGTAGTTACGATATATAAAAGAAGTTATGTACTAAGCTGGACTTTTGAGAAAGTAGTGTACTTGTATAAACTCTTCTAACAGAGACATTGACTAATGTATTAGTTTTTACATATTTTGTAAATTTTAATGACTTGGAATTTTCACTAATACACGTTTCTGGAAAAAATTTTATTCTAAGTAAAAATAATAATAATAATAAAATCAATTTAGAAATTAGGTTGTTACACCTGTAATTATGACCTCGGCTCCACCTGTGGCTGATACTTTTGTGCCTCCTATGGTTGTTATTCCAACTCCGTCTACCTCTCGTCACACTACTCCTTCTCCGCCTCCTCCGATGGCAATGCCGCCACCTGCTGCCCGCCCCGTCACCCCTTTGGAGTTTTTGAGTGCTCCAAGGGAGGCAGACTCATTGTGGAGTGTCGGACATAGGCTTGATCTAAATTGTCGATCCCTTTTGACAAGAATTTGATCAGGTCGACAGGTCCTCAATGTTCACTTGATGCTGCTGAGGTTTTCTTGCAGAGGGGACTTGCCATTATAAAGGAGCAAAGGCAAGTGTATCAAGAAGCCATGGGCAAGACGGGCCCTCTGAAGCAGGAGTACCACAAGTTGAAGGGTGTTGTTCATGGTCCTTGGTGATTAGAGCGCAACTGGTTGAACAACGCCGTGGTGGCCTTTGTCGAGGCTACCTAATGTAATCGTCAGTTGTTTATGAGGATTGGCGAGGCTTTATCCAAGCTGCTATGGACTAGGCTCGACGGTGATGAGCTGGTGGCTCTTGGCCGAGCAACTGCTGCCAAGGCTGATAAGGCTTTGGCTGAGAAGGAAGAGTTGGCGAAGAAGGTGGTCGAGCTAGAGGCTAAACTGAAGGATGCCGAGGACGGGCTTGCTGTCGAGATGGAACGTGCCAAGAAGGTGGCGAGTCTGGAGGAAAGACTGAAGAAGGCTCAGGTTGAGCTTATGGTTGAAATGACAATCAACAAAGAGCTTGATGAAGAGCTGAAGGTGTTCAAGCGAGAAGCCGTTGAGCAACAGGAGAAGGGTTTTTCCAAGGTGGTGCGCCAAGCCGGTCTCTTTGTGAGAGACCTTGACTTGGGTCAATTTGATCCTTTCAAGGATGTGAAGAATGGTGCCTTGGTTGATGAAGAAGAGCTCGATTCTACTGAGGAATCTACTAGTGACGCCGCTGACATATATGTTGTTTTATGTTTCTTCTATCTTTCGCTTCTCTTGTACTTTTGGCCGGGATGGCCATGTAAAGTTTTCAACATCTTAATGAAAGTATTTCATTTTTCTTCCTCTTTGTCGAGTATCTAAAATAATGTCGGGTTGTCGAAATAATGAAGTAATGTCGGGATGGGCATCCATGTTAAACGTTGGTCAATGACTGAGCTTATAACTTGGTTTATTAATATTCTCGAACAATTATTCCTGCAAAATAGATGAATCTATGGTGTCGGGGCTCCATAGAAGTTAATACAAAGGATGTTTCTTGGGTTTCGACATGCCAATAGGGCCTTGGACTTTGATATAGCAAAGATATTCCCTTGATTTTTGTATGGCTCGTAATCTTGCACGAATAGAATTTGTGAGCGTTGAAATCATCAGAGTAAAGCTATAAACACCTCATGTTTTCTTAACGGATAATGGGTGAATACGAGTTTGACCACAGATGGTCCTCAAGCTTTGAAAAATATAAGTTATCCGAGATTGTTGATAACTATGCCGGTCAAGGATGGCCCTTGCCAAAATCTGATGACAACTATGGTTGACCGTGTCCGGGTTACATAGTCTGTATCAATACCAAGAGTCTTTCTTGAGTTTAGGAGACCGGGGGCGGGCCTCGGCCTTTATGTGCCAAGTATGCTTCTTGGGCTTTATGTTCCTGAGAACTTATATTCCTGCAATGAAGAAATATGATAACATATGTCAAGGGTAAACATAGTTGTACCTCATGTTTGTCAGAGATGATACCAGTGGAGTTGTCCATGCTTGGTTTTATCAAGGTTTACCAAGACATGATCTTGGTTTTTGTAGCTGCTGAGAGCATTCCAGTGGTGCGTCCACCCTGGATTTTAAGGAGGTCGACCAAAGCTTTAGGATTTACGAACCTTGATGGTTTACCGTAGTTTGGTTTTACGAATTTGTAGGTGGCCAAGAACGGATTCTTGGGTTGTCGAGACGGATCCCAGACTTACTAAGGTCAACCAATTAGATGGATTTATGAACCTTCTTCCGAAGGCGAACCCCCGGGTCTTCATGCCGAGACGGATCCCGGGCTTAATAAGGTCAACAAAAGCTTGGGTTTATGAACCTTTGAAGATGGAGGTCAACCAAGGCTTGGGTTTATGAACCTGTTAAATGGCCAAGAATGGATTCTTGGGTATAGTAAGGTCAACCAGTTAGATGGGATTATGAACCCTCTTCCGAGGGCGGATCCTCGGGTCTTCATGCTGAGACGGATCTCGGGCTTAATAAGGTCAACCAAGGCTTGGGTTTATGAACCTTGACGGTCTACCAGAGCTTGGGTTTATGAACCATGACAATCTACCAGAGCTTGGGTTTATGAACCTTCTTCTAAGGACGGACCTTGGGTCTTCAACCGAGGGAGGACCCTGAATTTCGTAAGGTTGTCTGGGACTGGCCACATACAGGAGTCATACCGTTAAAGAAAATCCTCACCTTCTTTCCGACTGTCATATCGTATTGAGGGCATTTTCTGATCAACTCCTGAAATCTGTTCCAAGCTGCACACAATGTTCCTCTATTATGCTTATTGAAATTAGTGATTTCATTCATTAATCTGTTGTATTTTTCCATAGAGAAGTGTTGAGCAAAGAACTTCACAGCTAGTTCCTCCTAAGTGGTGATGTTGTTAGGAAATTGTCTGTCTAACCATCTGAGTGCTTTTCCTTTAACTGCAAAAGGAAACAGTCACAATCTAATGGCATCATCACTCACCCCTTGATGTCTAATGGTGTCACAAATTCTCAAGAATCTGTCCACAAAATCATGGGGGTCTTCGTCATCCTCACCACTGAACTGACTTCTCTCCACCAATGTGATTAATGATGGATGAATATCGAAGTTGTTCGCTAGGATGGGTGGTCTGACGATGCTAGAATTTGGTCTGGTGAATAATGGAGCAAGGATGTCCTCCATTAATTCATCTCTCGGTCTTGGCTGGTTATTATTGTTCTGCTCTCTGTTTTTGCTTGGCTAGCTTCCTGTTTCTTCTTGCAGTCTTTTCTATCTCTGGATCGAACTGTAAAATTTCAGGTTCAACTAAACCTCGGATAAACTAGAGAAACAAATTAGTAAAAACAAATTCCAATTTTAAAATAAAATTTACAATTAAATTGGCATACTCAATCCCCGGCAACGGCGCCAAAAACTTATTGCGTCAAAAACTGATGCGTAACTCACGGCAAGTGTACCGATCGTTCAAGTAATAATTTGATAAGTAGAGTATCGTCTCCAAGAGGATTGAGGTACTAAAGTAATTGTAATTATTATCTTAAAATTGGAAGGAATAAAAATAGAAAGAAAATTGATTTATGGTTTGTGTTGTAATTTTGAATGATTTAATAAAATAGAATTAAATTGGAATTAAAAAGAAGGTTATGCAGTAATGAAGAATAATTGCGGTAAAAGCACATCCACCTCTGATCCCTACTTGTTTAATTGAATTGATAATTAATTTCAATTACTACAACTACTCAAAGATACACCTTAATTAATTGGTTAAACCCAGATTACTCGGTCTTTTTAACCCTTTAATCCTAATTAAGTGTTCTAGTCCCTTAGTAACCCCCTTTCGGATTAAGCTTTAAGCTGGCATATAAAAACTTTGCAATCCTTCATCCCTATCCCTAGGTAATGTCAAACTTTCACTTTATCGCTTTCAGAAACTAAAACCCCAATATCCCTATTGTGGATTAAAGCCCTTAGTACCTCTAATAGAGTGATCAATTCTATCAATGGAATTTAAAAATTGAAGAACAAGATAAAGAGAAGCAATCATAATAATATTCATTAAGATCAATCCAATCCACACAAGAGTTCACATTGGCTTTTGGCTTTTACCACAATCAAGGAGGAATTAGCTAGACATAATTATGTCTAGCTCAATACAAAGATGAGAGAATAGATGAGACAGAATACAAAATAGAAAAGTAATCAAACCCCTCAATCTTGGCTTTCTTCTCAATCTTTAATGCGTTCTTGATCTCCTTCAATGCCTCCGTTTATGTGTATATGTGTGTTTCTGTGTGTTTCTCCCTTCTTTGCATTCTGTGGCTTCTTTATTTATAGATATGTTTGATAACCGTAAAAGCCCATTGATCTTATCTTATCATTAATCTTTAATTTGAAATTCCCGTAACGTCTGCGCGTCTGGCGCCAGTTTCACGCGAATCGTGTGAACGTCTAGTGCTTGTGGCGCGACCAGCGCGGTTTTGGCGCGACTCGCGCGAAGATCCAGAGTGAATGGCGCGACTCGCCCGAAGATAGCGCGGCTTGCATGGACTTCCAGAGTCTGTGGCGCGAATGGCGCTATTTTGGCGCTACTTATGTGGACTGCAGATTCTGATTGCTTCTTTTCTTCCTTTTATTGCTCCTGAATATCAAAAAATCAATAATTACTAACAACAATCAAAAAGTAATGAACTTTAGCTCTAATCTAGCGTTTATTTGACATTTTCTACTTATTTCCTAATAAAACTAGCCTAAAAACTACTATATGCTGGCAACCTATCACGTACCACCTTGGTGGCTAAGGATCGTCCTCCTGTATGAAGTCCACAGATCTCTTTATGAAGTTCCCTCAAGACATAGTCTGCCTGTGAGCTATCCAGGCATTTGAATAGAGGTGCTGTCAACCCTCTTTTGAATAACTCACCATCAATGATGACGTAGTAGCTGGCTTTCCACTTCAGACGTCAAGCCTTATTTTCATCTGCTGGGAGAGTTCCCTTTTTGAGAAAGTCTCTGTAAGGGGTCATCCAAGTGGGTTCCTCCGGTTCAACAGCTACTATCGTCGAGGTATCAATGGTGGGGTTTTGGAGTGTTTCTTGGATGATTGTCTTGAGGTGCCCGGTCTTTTTGGTACTGGCCAACTTAGATAGCAAATCGGCCCTGGTGTTACTTTCCCGAGGTATATGATGCATCTCAAACACTCGAAGCTGTCAATAAGTGTTTTGGCCAGATGATAATACTGGTGAAGTAAGGCTTCTTTGGTTTGAAACTTCTCTGCTATCTGTCCCTGGACAAGTTGTAAGTCGGAGTAGCATCTCAAATATCGAGCTCCGACTTCCTTGGCGAGTTTGAGTCCTGCTATGAATGCCTTGTACTTGGCCTGGTTGTTGGAGGCCTTGAAGTTAAGCTTAAGAGCTTATTCCAGCGAAATATTGCAGGATCCTTCAAGTATGATGCCGGCTCCGCTTCCTTGTAAATTAGATGCTCCATCCACGTAAAGGTTCCACCAGTCTGGGGTGGATTCGTCTTTTCCAGCAAATTCCGCCAGGAAGTCTACCATGAACTGTGCCTTCATGGGACCACGTGGTTCATATCGAATGTCAAATTCTAACAGTTTGATTGACAAGCCACCATCCGCCCTGCCAATTCTGGTTTCCTCAGTACTTTTTTGATGGGATAGTTAGTCTTAACTATCACTTGGTGACTTTGGAAATAAGGCCTAAGGCGTTTAACCGAGGTGATTAGTGCCAAGGCTATCTTTTCAATCATTTGATAGTGTTTCTCGGCGTCATGTAGCATCCGGCTAGTGAAGTAAATAGGGAGTTGGTGCTTCCCTTCTTCTTGGACGAGTGCCGAGCTGACGGCTTCGTCTGCTACCGAGAGGTATATGAGTAACGGTGCATCCTGTCAAGGTCGTCTCAAGACAGCTGGTGCAGCAATTGTTTTCTTGAATGCCTCTAAAGCTTGCTCGCAGGTGTCATCCCAAAGGGAATGATGTTGTCTTGCTGAGCAGCTTGTAAAAGGGTTTTGCTTTCTCGACAAGTTTTGGAAGGAATCTGGATAATGCGGCTAATCTTCCATTCAGCTTTTGAAGTTCATTAACATTAGCCAAGCTATGCATGTGTAATATGGTCGAGCATTTGTCCGGATTGGCTTTAATACCCTGGTGCGTGATCATGAAGCCAAGGAACTTGCCTCCGCCTACCCCGAACGTGCACTTCTCAGGGTTGACACGCATGTCATACTTTCGCACCTCTTCAAATACCTCTTCTAGATCTGCCACATGTTGAGCTACACATTGTGATTTGACGACTATGTCGTCCACATATACTTCAACATTACGTCCAATCTGCTTTCTGAAGACACGATCCATCAGTCGCTGGTATGTGGCCCCAACATTTTTTAGACCAAAGGGCATGACCCTGTAACAGTAGTTGGCATCTTCTGTGATGAAGGTCATTTTCCCTTCATCCGGGGTATGCATTCTGATTTAATTGTAACCAGAATACGCATCTAGGAAACTCAAGGTGTGGAACCCGGATGCCCCATCGACAAGTCTGTCAATCTTGGGTAATGGATATGCGTCCTTGGGGCATGCCTTGTTGAGGTCTGTAAAATCTATGCACATACGCCATTTCCCACTGGCTTTTTTGACCATGACAACATTGGCGAGCTAGGTGGAATACCTAACTTCTCTGATGAAGTTGGCTTTGAGCAGTTTATCTACTTCTTCTTTGACCGCCTTTCGTCGTTCTTCTCCCATGTTCCACTTTTTATGTTCTATAAACTTGGCCTGTGGACATATCGCCAGCTTGTGGTATATGACAATGGGATCAATGTCGGGCATGTCAGACGACTGCCAAGCAAACATAGATGCATATTTACGAAGTATATCAGCTAGATGCCTGTACTCATGGCTGGTGAGCTCCTTGCTAAGCTGCGTACATTGTCCGGGTTTAGGTCCAAGTTGCAGCTTAACTAGTTCTTCGATCGGTTTTTGTCCTTTGTCGATATTATCATCGCGCGGATCTACATCGAAGGTGTCACCATGCTGATCTGTAAGGTAAACTATCGGTGTACAGGGAATGAGAGTTTTTCTGCTAATCAGGACCAGATATGACGTGTCGGCATCCACTATGTTTTACCTAACCGTGAAACTCCTGGATAGTGAACCTTGACCGAAGGTGGTCATTAGGTCAACATATCCTACAGTATTAACCCGTTCTCCTGCGAAGCCGAGGAGGAGTTCTAAGCAAGGCTGTATAGCTGTTGGTGAGATTTCTAGCTTCTGAAAGGTCTTCAAGTATAAGACATCAGCCGAGCTGCCTTGATCATTGATCACCTTTGTTACCATGAAATTGGCGATGATAAGGGAAACAACCATGGGATCATCTTGGTGGATAGGGTTGATTCCTTCAAAATCGGCATCAGTGAATGTGATTGGGGGTAAACTCCGCATTGGAGGAATGTTGACAGAATTTATGTCAATATCCCAGATGGAGTGCAAGTGTCTTTTGCGAGACTGGCTTGACGATCCTCCATATGAGAAGCCACCTGCAATAGTGTGAATCACACCACGGATGTGTTGGACGAGCTCTTCTTCCGGTTGGCGAGAGGGTTGACGCTCGCGTCTGGGCTGCGGTTGTCTTTGTGTACTTCAGTCTTATGCACCATCTCTTCACCTATCATTGTTTCTAAAGCGATCTTCTCGACGCTCCTCTTGCCTCCACGCTGGTGGAGTATTGTCAGGTCTTTTCACAAACCATGATAAGTCCCCAGCTCAGATGAGTTCTTCAATCTTAACCTTTAATGTGACGCAGTCCTCGATATTATGGCCAGTACCGCGATGAAAACGACAATACTTGTTGGGGTTTCCCCCTTGTTCAGAGGGAGATGGCAATGTCACCTGTACCTTCGTGTTGAAGGCTTCATCCATGATCATAGCTTGATTGACCGTCAGGGGAGTGTATCTCTCGAACCGGGGTCCTTTAGGGATAAGTTGTGGCTTGTGAGGCTTTTGTTTCTTACTGGTCTTTCGGGAGTCGACTGTGATGGATACCTCGTGTCTTTCACATTTTTTTCCAACTTGTCAAACTTCATTACGAAACTTTGACATTTCTTCCATCTAAATGTAGCCTTTGGCTCTTTCGCGTATTTCGTCCATGTTAGAAGGAGGTTTCTTGCATAGACTCTCCACAAATTTACCGGGTCGTAGGGCCAGCATCATGGAATGCAGTGCTACCTCAGGATTAAGATTTCTGATCTGAGAAATGAATGACATGCAAGAATCGTTCCATGAACCTATCCGCCTGGCTTAGCGTTGCTAGTGCAGCGGATGTCATCTTGTGAGTTTGGCTGGTAGCGTATTGTGCACTGAATTTTTCGACAAGGGTGTCGAAACTGTCAATGGACTGCTCGGGAAGGTCATCATACCATGCTAACACGGCTCCCTTTAAAGATGTAGGGAATATGTGACACAATATGGCGTCATTGTTGGTGTAGAGATTTTCCTGTGAGAGAATGGCTTCAAGATGGTCGTCTGAACGGGATTGTCATCAAGATTTGCCGTCATACCTCTCTAGGTGCAGAGTTTTCCATCTGAACGGGATGTCGATTTCTTTGATGTGATAAATAAGAGGATTGTGCTGTGTGTTACGCCTCTCCATTCAGTAGCCTTGTGTCGAACTACGAATGGGTGGAGGGTCGACATGTCGAGGATGTGATTCGCCTTGTGTCTGTTCTTTGCGAGTGATGGGGGAGCGTCCATCTCCCTCGGGATGTCTCGCTCTGGCTTCATACTGATCACGTTCAGCTTTTAGCCTTCTGATTTCTTCATGGTACTTGTGTTCCATCTCCGCCATGCGGTTTTGGAGTTGCTAAATGGTGTCGGCGTTCGTCATGGTAGTCTGTAGGGGGTTAGATGTGTCGACCGGGGTGTTGCGTCTAACGCTGGAATGTGTGCTGACCATGAACAGGTACCGTCGAGTGATTGGATTGAGAGGCCGTAGGGTAAGTTTTACCTGGGCCTCACGGTGGGTGCCAAATGTTCTTACCAAAATCTAGAAATTTCACGTGTGGGCTAGATGTGGTCTTAGTGGACTCCAAATCTTGTGTCGTCGGGAAGTGAGTAGGCTTTGCTTAGAGGAGGGACTTGCAAAACAAAGGAAAAACACTCTGACGCTCAAGTAAGTACATCAATTAATAAAGAATGACTAAGTGTGAGAACTCAGTCTAAGATATAGAGAATAAGAGACTTGAGTAATGCATTTAAGTATATATGAGAGTGAGGTATTCTGTGTGAATACTGGATGAGAATGAGATGGTTTAGAGAGAACCTGGATGGTTGTATTTATAGCATGGAGTATGGGCCTTAGGCAGTTGCTTGTAGATAATATATTGATAAGATAATAATAACAGATAAAAGCAAGTAGTTATCTATATTTCGAATAGAAGATAATGTATACCTTATTGATATATGGTTACTTGTAGATAAGTAACAGTTAGTAGATAACTTGTTAGGATATGATATGATATGATAGTTACACCTATTTGAATATCTTGGTGTAAGAGATATACTGTTAATGAGAAGATAATATCTTTGATGTCCGTGCTCTGTAGCAATATTGACATAGGACCCGAACACGACTGTTCGGGTTGGCACTTGGAAGCTGAATAAACACCTCTCTAATACGGCGGTGCTGACGTGAAGGATGCCCACGTGTATGGTGACCTTTAAGAGATGATCACGTGTCATTTTACTATTTTGGACTGTACACTACTATATATGTTAATCAGCAGTTTCATATGATTTCTTATTTATTTATAAAATATCTGAAGATCTTTTCTATTGTTGTTATTGTTCTATGATATTATTCCCTATTTTACATTTATTCAAATTTATTCTTTTGTTTTTTTATACCTTCTGAATATTATTTTCATATCTAGTTGTTTACAATCTTGTTAATTTAAAATGTCATATACTAAATTTAAGTGCATCCATATTTAATATGATTCTACAAACCTGCAGGCTATATGCCAAGTTCTATTCTCCCCAAAATCATAATGTTCTAAACTGTTAGATTAGAAAGTTTAAATTTGAAATATTACTGTAAAAGTTTAAATTTAATTTTCTGTTTACAAAGCTGATTTTCAGCAAGTTAATTTAGATTGATTGTTAGAGGATTCTCAGGCTTTATCTCTGCAATAGATTGATTGTTAGAGGATTCTTAGGCTTTATCTTTGTAACAGATTCATTGCTTATTCTTATGTATAAATATACCTCAGTTGCAGAGGAAAAAATATGAATGAATAAAAAGTTATATATCCCAGTACTGAATTCTGACATGGTATCAGTTGGGTTATGATCCAGGTCCCAAATAGCCTCACATTACCAGGTTCCAAATAGCCCAATATTACTTTTGATTACCTGACTCCACGTTTTTGTCAAAATCCCTAACCTTCTATTTTCCCCAAATTCGTTCCTCAATGGCTGAAATCAATTCCCCTCCTGAATCCACCGCGTCCATTCCCTCTGCTTCTGCACCACCCTCAAATGTCATTATCCACCAAGATAGTTCCTCATTTCCTGTTACAGTGGTTCTTGATGACACAAACTACCCTCTTTGGTCTCAGTTGATGGATATGCGTATTGGTGCTCGTAACAAATCTGGCTACCTTACTGGAGCCACCGTGAAGCCTCTGGTTGCTGACCCATCGCATGATACGTGGGTTACTGAAAACAAACGTGTCAAGAGTTGGCTCATTGACTCTATAAGTCCCTCTTTGATGCAACGGTTCCTGCGTTTGGAATCTGCTAGTGAAATCTGGGATGTCGTGCTTCGCACCTTCTTCGATGGATCTAATGAGACCTGTTTGTTTGAGTTGAACCAACGATCCTTCACTATCAAACAACATGGTCGTCCACTCTCCACCTATTACACTAAATTGCTCTCCATTTTTTAAGATATTGATCATCGAACCTCTGCTCAGGCTGGCACAGTTACTCGAGTAGTTCAAATGCACTCTGCTATGGCTAGATTGCGTGTTCACATCTTCCTCAGCGGTCTTGATGCTGAGTTCGATCAGATCCATGGCGAGATTCTCCGGAAAGATCCTAAATTGGATCTTGAAAGTTCTTATGCGTATGTTCAGCGGGAATACCAACAATGCATTACCATGAATCGTTCTGCCTCCTCCTATGACTCCTCTGCCATGGTGACTCACTCTCCTCGCTCTTCCTCCGCACCTCTAAAGTCTCTCAAAGAAGGTACAACTTTTAAACCTTTGTGTTCTCATTGTGGTGACTCTGGTCACACAAAAAATAAATGCTTTGAAATTATTGGTTATCCTGAGTGGTGGGATTTCAATAAACGTCCTCGCAAGAAGATTCTGAATAAGACACTCTCTACCTCCTCTGATCCGGTTGCCTCTCCTTCTCCTTCGGCCCACGCTGTGTATGAAGGAATTCTTGGTAAGTTCTATGCTTTCTCTACATTATCTCAAATTGATTCTTGGATAATTGATACAGGAGCTTCGGATCATATGATTCATGATCATACCCTTTTGTCTAATTTCTCCCCTTCCCCTAAAATTGTGATTTCAACGGCCAATGGTGGAACCTCTGCCATTAATGGTTAGGGTTCCATCTCTCTTTCCCCTCGATTAAACCTTCAATCTATTCTAGCAGTCCCCTCCCTTGAGTTTAATCTTCTTTCTGTTAGCCAAATTACTTCTACTCTTGATTGCTCTGTTGTTTTTTTGCCTTCCCGTTGTATATTTCAGGACAACCAAACAAAGGAGATTCTTGGTTATGGTGTTAGACAAGGCAAGCTTTATTTCTTGGATACCTCCTCTGGTGGCAATAATTTCTCTTCTCGGGCATCTGCAACTTCTAGTCTGGATAATGCTAAAGTTAGTGCTTGGCTGTGGCATAGAAGACTTGGTCACCTTTCCTTTGGATATCTTAAAAAGTTGTTTCCAACATTTTTTTCTGAAATAAATGTTGCTGATTTTCATTGTTCAGTTTGTGAATTGGCTAAAAGCCACAGAATTTCCTATTATCCTAGTCTGAATAAAAGCACCATTCCATTTCAAGTTATTCATTCAGATGTTTGGGGTCCTGCCCAAGTTCCTTCTTTTTCAAAATCCTTTTATTATGTCACTTTCATTGATGAATGTACCCGTATGTGTTGGGTGAGTCTCTTAAAAAATAAAGGAGAGGTTTTTTTTGTGTTTAAAAAACTTCTTCAAATGGTCCAAACACAATTCAGTAGCAAAATTCAAATCCTGCAGTCTGATAATGGCATGGAATATATGAATGGTGGGTTCAATGATTTTTTATCTTCTCATGGGATTAAACATCATACCTCTTGCACTTACACCCCTCAACAAAACGGATTGGCTGAACGCATGAATCGCAAACTATTGGAAGTAGTTAGGGCCTCCTTATTTGGCATGAATGTTCCTTCTTCTTATTGGGGGGAGGCTGTAATCTCGGCTGCATATATCATAAATCGGACTCCTTCTAGTGTTCTTAATTTCCAAACACCTTACCAAGTTCTTACTTCACGCTTTCCTACACCCCACTCCTCTAATCTTGCACCTAGAGTCTTTGGTTGCACCACCTATGTTCATATTCCTAAAATTCAGCGTTCTAAATTAGACCCTTGTGCAAAGAAATGTATTTTTGTTGGGTACTCAGATGT
>PYAF01005321.1:56889-67891 GCA_007407185.1 Glycine tomentella | reverse complement strand
TTTAGAATAATAGTCGTTCTTCACCTAGACATAGGGATGCGTGGCTATGGACTTTATAATATGTTCTTTGTATGCTTAATTTGATAGATTTCACCAAGACATTGGGTTTTCGATTCAGGTTAAAGGGTTAATTCACTAAGGAATTAGGGATTAACTAACTTAGGAAAGACTTATTCTCCGAATAATCTTAACAAGATCAAAGATCAAGCTGCATAATCATAATATTATTCAATCCTGAAGATACTATCCACAATTACGTCTCTCTCTATAAATACGACATCAAGATTTGAAGAGCTACAATGAACATGTACAAAACAAAAAGAGTCATGAATCAAGAAGCGAGAGAAAAGAAATTCATTTTTAGAAAAATACATGAAGCTTAATAGAGTCTATTCTTTGTAATATACAAAGTATTTGTGAGAGATTAAGTACTTCATTGTAAATTCACTCTTTGAGTGTTGTACAAAATCTGATTTTAAACCAAACTTTTATTTGTGAAAGCCAAGAGTGGTTTAGTGACAAAACAATACTTGGGTGTTCTTAGATTCAAGAGGAATCTAAGGGGTGTGTCAATAATGGCCTTAAGAATACTTGTAAGCTAAAAGTGGTAGAAAAGAATATTTGTATGCCTTATCCTAGCTAGTTTGAACCTCTCTTAGTATCATTTGTAACTTGGTACTGCTATTGGATGTTTTTACACTTCCTTTGAAAAACCTTTGAAAATGATACATTGTAAAAGCTACCTTTTTATAATATTGATGTCATTTTCGTGACCTTCGTTGAGTCCAGGTCATATTGGTGTGATTGGAATTTCAGAATGATGTCCTTTTGATGTGGACTTCCAAAACACCATTTTAGCCCTTTTTAAATTTGAGTGGGTATTTGACCCCGAATGTTAATATTAACCTTGTCTTTGAAATTATACTAAATTATCTTAATTTTGGTATATAGAGCTCTGCGTTTGGGCCAAAACACGTGAACTTGAGAGATCTCCAAACGACGCTACAAGGAGCTGACAGAGGGATGTAGATAGCTAAGTGGAGTTTATTATTTGTTTACAGCTTTTGATACCATAGTTAGGGTTAGGGAAGCCAATTATAGTGATGTATGTTTGTCTCTGTTGTGTTAAAGAAAAATTGTTTTAAACTAATGGGATGTGATATATTTGTTATTGATGAATGAAATTGTGAATGATATTGTTGTTGTAATTATTATATTTTTTGGGAAAAGTCTTAATTATAGAGGAAACTTTGCCCAAAATTTTATAATCTATTCTCCTATTTACTTCTTTATTAAATTTTAAATGGGCATGAGTTTGTTTTGTATATTATAGTTCTCCTCTTTAATTTAGAACTTTCCTAAAATATCAGTCTTGTGGTATTATGGATTATGAATGTATAAGAGTTGCGTTGTCTGAAGACCTAGGGAATGTGAATCCCAAGCATGTATTATATGTATATATGATGAATGTGATTGCTTGTGTGTTAATTGTAACACCCTGAAATTTCAATAACCGAAAATAGATGTTAGATGTATTTATTAAGTTATTTGACTATTTGATTAGTTTAGATTAATTGAAATGTTATGTGAATTATCCATGCACAATTGCTTGGTGTAGATGTCAAGTTATGGGGAATTTGCTTCGCTGCATTGAAATGGTGTTATTTCGAGTTTGACCCAAAACCTATTTCGGTAAAATAACCATTCTGGATTGGTTAACCATTGGATCACCTTCAAATTTTAAAGCTAGGTTTATAAACCCATATATGTAACTTTTGACCGTTGGGATTGTCAAAATAATGTTTGTAACTTGAGAAATTAATTTTTCACTGAAGCAGAAAATTCTAGAATAGGGTTAGCTCGCCCAGGCGAGTTTTGCAGGCATTTTTGCTTGCCTGGGCGAGTAGAGGCGGTGCTGAATACATTTTTAAGATTCCAAGCCACAAAAATGGAGGTTTTTGCCTCCCGCAAACCTTCCCCAACCTCCCTCCATCACCCTCCACCACCCAAGACCACTGGTGACCACCACGGACCGCCGTTGCTTGCCGCGAGACCACCACACAGAGAGGAACACTTTAATCGGAGCGAAATCTTTGAAACTCTTCTCGAAGTTTTGTTAGAGAACGGAGCTCCCAATCCTTCTTTCTTGGTTTCCTTGAGGTAATATTAGTTTTCTCTGTCTTCTTCTAGCTAGTTTAAGTCTCTCTTGATGTCTCTTGTGATCGGAATTTCAAAATGATGTCTTTTGATGTGGACTCCTAAAACACCCTTTTAGCCCCTTTTTGAATTTGAGTGGGTATATGACCCCAAATGTTAATATTGATCTTACCTTGGAAATCCATATTAAATTGTCTTCGATATGGTATATAGAGCTCCACATTTTGGCCAAAGCATGTGAACTTGAGACATCCCAAAACGACGTTTCAAGGAGCTAACATAGGGATTTAGATAGGTAAGGGGAGTTTATTACCTGGTTACAGTTTTGATACCATAGTTGGGGGCCTGGGAGTCCAACTATGAAGATAACTGCTTGTCCCTGCTGTGTGCTAGCTTTTATGAAAAACTACGTTTTTAACTAATGGGATGTTATGTATTTATGATTGATGTGTGTTTGTTCCTATATGTGCTCATTTTCAAGAAAAATTGTGTTTTTAACTAATGGGATGTGATAAATTGACTTGTTGATTGATATAACTGTAAATGATATTATTATTGTAATGATTGAATTTTTGGGAAAAGTCTTAATTACAAAAGAGACTCTGCCCAAAATTTTATAATATGTTTTCCTATTTAATTATTTATTAAATTTTTAAATGGGCATAAGAGTGTGTTTTATATATTGTAGTCCTCCTCTTTAATTTAGAATTTTTCCTAAAAATATTAGTCTTGTGAATGTATGAAATTTGGATTGTCTGAAGACATGGGGAATGTGAATCTCAGGCATATGTATTATGTATAGATGTGAAATGTGATTGCTTGTGATATCGTTGATGATATTGAAATTGAGATATCATTGATGTAATTGATGATGTTGAAATGAGATAATGTTGACATGGTTGATGATGTTGAAATGAGATAATATTGATATGCATGATGATGATATTGAGATGATATGATGTTCAGGTTGATAATGACATTGATGAGAGATAATGTTGATGTGAACAATGTCATTGTGTGTGGATATACATGGATACCCATGGGGGTGTATGACGGGTTACCCTTGCGAGGAAGGATTTGTTCCTAGCCCGGTCATACATTGATGGTGCCCATGGTTATAGGCTGTGTATGTACACGTGGGATGCAATGAATGGTTGGTTACCCTTGCGAAGGTGGATTTGTTCCTAGCCATGGTCAGTGCATAGGTGTGCCCACATTGGTGTGTTATGTATGTACGTGGGGGTGCATGACGGGTTACCCTTGCGAGGAAGGATTTGTTCTTAGCCGGGTCATGCATTGATGATGCTCATGTTTCATACTTCATTTGTATGTGTGGAAATATAATGAAGGCACGCGTGTACCTATGAGTTTCAGTGGGCTGAGACGCAGGTACTAAGGGGTATCAGGTTTGGAATTCCCTTGTGACGTTGGTTGATCACCGGGTGGGGGAATGGCCAGTGCACGACAGGGTGGCCCTGATAGTCGGTGAATCATTTTTCCTGTGAGAGGCTATTTTCGGAGATGGTACCACATTGCATGCTGATAGATGAGTCAGGTGCATGCATCATTCTATGCATGATTGTTTGAGTTGTGAAATGCATTGGATGATTGGTTTGTTGAGTGTGTATTGGAATCATGGATTTTTGTTAATGATTGTGGTGGGTAAAATTGTTTTCTTCCCAATTGCTGCTATCTGATGTTTGTTGATTTTATATAATAAACTCACCCTTGCATTTTTTGTACCGTGTGATTGGTATCTGTGATGATCGCGAACTTTCATTTGTGGGAGCAAATGAGCAGCAGTAGGTGACCTTTGAGAGAGATCTTCTTTTTGTTGGAGCCGCCAAGCCGACATAATGACGTTGGAACTATTTTTGGAAGAGTTTTGTTTTGTTAATTAACTCTTTCATAGTTAGTCACTTAATCCTTTTTGTAGAGATCTATATTTTGAATTGTAATTACATGTAAAACTAAATTAAGTTCTAAACATGTGAATGATGAGTACTGATATAGTATATGTATACATATGTATTCAATTGTTGTACTTGTATCGTGTGTAAGATGATTGTATTATTGCGAAAAACTTACGACCATTTTCATAATCAGATTAATGAAGTTTTCATTAAAATTTGAAATTTACACGTCTAGAGTTTGTGATGTCGTAGCGACGAGGCGGGTCATTACATTAATGATATTGAAATCATATTATATTGATAATTATATTAATAAGAGATGATGTTAATGATTATATTCATATGAGATGATATTGATGTTGATGATGATTATATTGAGATGAAATGATATTGATGTTGATGTTAATGATGTCATCGTGATGGATATATGTTGTGTATGTACATGTGGGGGGTGTGATGACTTGTTGGATATCCCTGGGAGGGAAGATGATGAATTTAAGAATTTTAAGCATCCCTGAGAGGGAAAGGGAACGCTTAGAAATTTTAATTATCCACGGTCAGTGGATTGATGAGCCCATGTTTCATACTGCATAATTGCATGGAAATAGAATGGTGGCAGTAAGTACCATGGGTACTTGGGGGCATATCACTTTGTTTGGAAGTCCCTTGTGACTCTGGCTAATCACCATGGAAGGGAAGTGGCCTGTGCACGGCAGGGTGACCTCGATGAGCTACTGCGTCATTTTCCCAAGTGAGAGTGTCATGCAGGCACGCTTAGGCTATTTCCTGATGAATGATACCTCATTGCATTTGAGAGTTGAGTCAAGTGCATGCATCATTTTGAGCATAATTGATTTGAATTGTGGAAAAAGTTGATGACTAGTTTGTTGAGTGTATGTTGAACTGATGGATTCATGAGAATGATTGTGGTTATTGTTATTGTTTTCTTGCTAATCATTGTCATCTGGTGTTTTTGATCTTGTATAATAAACTCATCCTTGCAATTTTGTACCGTGTGGTTGGTACCTGTGATGATCGTGAACGTTCGTTTGTGGGAGTATATGAGCAGCAGTAGGTGATGGAGCCGCCAAGCCGACGTGATAACATTGGAATTTATTTTTGGAGTTGGGTTTTGTTATCAACTCTTTCTGAGTTGGTTCCTTCTTTTTTCTTTGATCGAACATGTAATCTCAATCTTATATATATATATATATGTAAAAACTGAATTATGTTCTGACATATGAATGGTATGTATTTGTTTAATATATATATATATATGCATGTATTTATTTACGTATATGTGCGTTTTTTATGAATGTGTTATCGCGAGAAATTTACCCTCATTTTCACAATCAAATTAATAGAGTTTTAATTTAAAATTTGGAAATAATAAGTTTAGAGTAGTGATATCGTAGTAATGAGGCAAGTTGTTACATTAGTGGTACTAGAGCAGGTCGAACCTTTTTGGCCAGTGAGTTGTGAGTCTGCTATATTTCTCTGTGCATTTTGTGTTTGCTTGATGAATGTTTGATTTTTGAGTATTTGACTATTCTATAGTTTCTTAGGTTGTTTGTGTTTGAGACTTAAGCACATTGTTGTTTTACATGGATTATGGAGATTTGTTAGTGCTATCATAATATGTTTGTATTCTTGACGTCTGTTATTCCATGAGTTCCAATGCCTTGTCATGAGCTATCAGACTGACCATCTAGATAATTCGTGAAGTGCAATGGGACACTACGGCAAGCAGTCAGGAATAAAAAGAGTAAAGAATAAGCAATCATGTCTCGAGAGAGAACCGTTGTAGAAGAGTGATTTCTCGAGGCATTAACTCTCAAGAGTAATTGAGTAGGGACTTGAGATAGGTATAAAATTGTTTTATTCCTTTTTCTTGTGTTTATTCCTTCCATGTTCTCATTTCCTCGGATGTGTAGGGAGTGATGGCTGGACGGAATGATCGTGCAATAGCTTGATGCTCTCCAAGCTTTAGCCCAGGTTATGGGAATCAGAATAGAGGAGAAACTACTGGAGCTGCTGAGTATCAAGGGTTGAATCGCTTCCAATGAAACAATCCCCATGCTTTCAATGGAGGATACAACCCTGATGGTGCTTAGAACTAGATACAGAGATTGAGAAAATCTTCTGAGTAGAAGGTTGCTTTTGGCACCTACATACTGGTAGAAGAGGCTGAATATTGGTGGGAGAACACTCGCCAATGTTTGGAGGCTGAAGGTCAAGCTGTGACCTGGAAACATTCAAGAGCATAAGAAATACTTTCCTGAAGGTGTTAGAAACAAGAAGGAGATGGAACTCCTAGAGCATAAGAAAGGGAGCATGATTGTGGCTAAATATGCAACTATGTTCGAAGAGCTGGTAAGGTACTTTCATCATTACAAAGGAAGAGATTGTGAAAGCTCAAAGTGTGGGAAGTTTCTAAATGGCTTACGACCTGAGGTGAAACAAGCTGTGAATTATCAAGGTGATCGTTAGTTCCCATTGCCAGTGAACATGTGTAGGATATACGATGAAGACTCTCGAGACAGTGTGGTGTATTATTGCACCCAAAGAAGAACAAGAAGAATGGATCCCAAAATCGGGGAAAACCATACCCGACCCCTCCCAAGCAATATGGTAATCGTCCCAACAATCAGAGGACTGCTACTACGGGGTTTTCTGATGGTAGTGGTAGCAAACCCACTACTTTCTCAACTCAGATAATTTGTTTCAAGTGTGGTAAGCTAGGCCAAATTTCTTCAAATTGTGTGGACAAAGACATGAATTGTTTCAACTGCAGACAAAAGAATCATATTCAGAGAGACTGCGCATGTCCCAAGAAGAAGCAGAAAGGTGGAGGTATGAATGACCAAACTGGACGTCCGATGGCCATGGGAAGAGTCTTTACTCTCAATAGCGCTAAAGCTTCAAAATCTAAAGATCTAATCCAAGGTAAATGTTTCATAAGTGGGATTCCCTTACTTGTGCTATTCGATTACGGTGCAACCTATTTGTTTATATCTTGCTCATGTATGGAGAAACTTAAGCTTTCTACATCTTTTTTGAGTGATGATCTTGTGGTAGATACCCCAACTTGTGGTTCTTAACTGATTTGATTTGTTTACCTTAAAATGTGCATTTGAATTTTCCTGTAGAGATTTCTTGTAGAAAATTCTTAACTGATCTGATTTGTTTACCTTTAAGCCAAATTGATGTTATTCTAGGTATGGACTGTTTATCATCCAACCATGTTTTGTTAAACTATTTTGATAAAAATGTGGTGTTTGATGGTTATGAAGTTAGTAGGGATATGATGTTTATCTCTGCCAATCAAATTGTGACATCTTTTGAAAAAGATGCTCAAGTGTACATGATCTTGTTTAACCTAGAAGTAGAGACCAATGTTTCTATGGGTGACCTCCTCATTGTCAAAGAGTTTCTTGAAGTGTTTCTTGAGGATATATCTGGTTTACAACCTAAGAGAGAGAGTTTTCTATATATTTGGTACTTGGTATTGTGCCCATATCCATAGCCCCTTATAGGATGTCTCCTATAGTGTTAGTCAAGCTTAAGAAATAGTTAGAAGAGTTGTTGGATAAGTAGTTTTGAGACCCAGTATGTCTCCATGGGGAGCACCAACGTTGTTAGTGAAGCAGAAAGATGGAACCATGACGTTGTGTGTAGACTACCAAAGGTGACGATTAAGATCAAGTACCCTTTGCCTAGAATAGACGACCTTATGGACCATCTAGTAAGAGCTTGTGTGTTTAACAAGATAGACCTTAGGTCAGGTTACCATCTGATATTGTGAAGTGTGAAGATATTCTGAAGACTGCCTTTAGGATCTGTTATGGTCACTACGAGTATCTAGTCATGCCCTTCGGTGTGACTAATGCCCCTGGTGTGTTTATGGATTACATGAATAGGATCTTTCACCCCTATCTTGATAGTTTTGTGGTAGTATTCATATGATATTTTGGTATACTCTAAGACTTGGGAGGAGCACTTGAGGATTGTGTTGTAAACCCTTAATGTAACATCCCGGGCGCTGACGAGGGTGGGGAGTGATCGTCGGTGCAGTGAGGCACGGACAAGGAGCGGCTCTTGGTAGGCTTCCAGCGGGAGGGGTACATGAATGAATCAAATACACACCTGAACGAGAGGGATCCAGAGGCTGTGCAGGTATGAGATTGTACAATTGAGAATAATTTAAAGGATTTAATAGGTACTACCTATACCAACAAGGTGCATCTACTTTTCGGTAGCCCATAATATAAGAACTCTATAGTTAAGCGTGCTTGACTTGGAGCAATCTTGGGATGGGTGACCTCCTGGGAAGTTTCTCAGGAAGTGTGTGAGTGAGGACGTTACACTTAAGGACCGACAACTTTAGGCTAAGTTGTCAAGTGTGAGTTTTGGTTAGAGAAAGTTAGTTTCCTAGGACATGTGGTATTACCATAGATCCTTCTAAGATAGAATTGTTCTTAAGTGGGGAGAGTCCTAAGTCAGTATTTGAGATTATAAGTTTTCTGGGTTTAGCAGGATATTAGCGAAGATTCATAAAAGGTTTCTCTAAGCTAACCTTGCCTTTGACCAAGCTTACACGTAAGAGTCAAGCTTTTGTGTGGGATGCCTAGTGTGAGATAGTTTTGCCTAACCGAAGAGAACCCTTTGAGGTGTATTGTGATGCATCAAAGATGGGTCTAGGAGGAGTGTTAATGCAGAATGGCCAAGTAGTTCTGGACAACTCAAGACTCATGAGAGGAATTATCCTACCCATGATCTGGAGTTATATACTATAGTTTTTGCTCTTAAGATGTGGAGCCACTACTTGTTCGGCTCCAAGTTTGAAGTGTTTAGCGATCATAAAAGCCTTAAGTATTTGTTTAATAAGAAAGAGATAAACATGTGTCAAAGGAAACGGTTAGAATTTCTTGAGGACTATGATTTGGAGCTTAGGTATCATCCCTGCAAAGCCAATTTAGTGCCTAATGCTTTAAGTTGGATGTACCTACATATATTTGCCCTGATGGTTAAGGAGTTGGATCTCCTAGAACAGTTTAGAGACCTTAGCCTTGCATGTGAGGTTACCTCTAACAGTGTAAGACTGGGAGCTTTGAGAATTGCTAGTGAGTTACAAGGAAAGATCAGAGAGGGCCAGAAGTTTAATCCTTATCTGATAACTTAGTTAGAAGCCATAGAGCCAGGAAGAGATAGTAGTTTCAATGTGGGATCGGATGGAGTCTTAAGACTTCTAGAAAGAATCTTGAGCATCCACCCTGGTGCTACCAAGATGTATCAGGATCTCAAGACATTATTTTGGTTGCCAAACATGAAGAGAGAGGTTAGTGAGTTTGTGTATGTGTGTTTAGTCTGTCAGTAAGCTAAGATAGAACATCAGAGACCCTCAGGTAAGTTGCAAAGCTTAGAGATACCCCAGTTGAAGTGGGACAATATTTCCATGGATTTCATTGTAGGACTAACTAGAACCCTCTTAGGTTTAGATTCTATCTGGATTATTGTTGACAGATTGGCCAAATCTGCTCACTTTACCCCCATCAATATCAAGTTTTCTGTAGAGAAGTTGACCTCCCTGTGTATTAGTGAGATTGTAAGATTACATGGTGTGCCTTCTAGGATAGTATCTGATAGAGATCCTGGATTTGCCTCTAGGTTTTGGGATAGCTTGGACAAAGCGTTGGGAACCAAGCTTAAACTAAGTTCAGTCTAGCTACAAGTCTCAAACCAATGGTCAAACTGAATGACCATTCAGTCGTTTCAGGACCTTTTGAGGGCGTGTGTATTAGAACAAAATGGTAGTTAGGAGAGTTTTCTGTCGCTGGTAGAGTTCACCTATAACAATAGTTTTCATTCTACCATTGGCATGGCTCCCTATGAAGCTCTATATGGTAGAAGGTGTAGGACAGTGCTGGCTAGAACCCGGAGAGAACCTCACCTTAGGACCTGAAGTGGTACAACAAACCACTGGAAGGTCAAGTTAATCCAAGAGAGAATGAGGACGACTCAGAGTTGGCAGAATAGTTATCAGGAGAAGAGGAGAAATGACTTGGAATTCGAGGTTGGTGATCATGTATTCTTGAGTCACTCTGTGGAATGGGATTGGTCGAGCCTTGAAATCTCGAAAACTCACACCTCGTTTTATCATTCTCCAAAAAGTCGGTCATGTGGCTTATCAAATTGCATTACCCTTGTCTTTTTCTATCCTCCACAATTTCTTTCATGTGTCTCAACTCCTTAAATATATACATGATCCTTCTCACATGGTCAAATTAGATGATGTTCAAGTAACTGAAAACTTAAAATATGAAACATTGCCTTTGAGGACCGAGGATAGGAGAACAAAGCACTTAAGAGGGAAAGAGATTCTATTGGTTAAGGTAATCTAGGGAGGTACATCAAGAGAGGACGCAATTTGGGAACTAGAGAGTCAAATGCAAGTCTATCTAGCCTTGTTTGAGCTGAGTCAGGTAAATTTCGGGGAAGAAATTTCTAAAAGGGTGGGAGCTAGAGTTGTAACAACCTAAAATTTTTAATATAGATTGACGTAACATATACAAAATATATAATTGTTTAAAAATATCGTATTTTATATCTTCAAAAGTAAAAAAAAAAAATGACACTTTTTTATATAAAAAGAAATACAAACACCATTCATAAAAAGGATTGTGTATCTTTCAAGAAAAAAATATTGTGTACACTACATTTAAATATAATATCTCTTGAAAAAAAAAACAATGGTTTTATAAAAAGATACTCAAATACATTTAAATATATTTTTATTATTTATTATTAATATAAAATAAATATTTTTCCAGTTTTTAAATTAATTTTTGATAGAAATTAAAACAAAGGTCCAACAATTTTAAATATAAAATAAATTTTGCTTTTTGTAATTTTTTATAGCAAGTTTTAAATAA
>PYAF01005321.1:33093-47003 GCA_007407185.1 Glycine tomentella | reverse complement strand
AAAGGAGTGTACTTTATTATTTTAATTAAACCGTGGAGAGGAATAATTTGTTTATGATATAAACGATTAGTAACCCTTGCAAGCAAAGAAAAATGATTTTTGAAAAATTTTTAACCAATCTAATTTTAATACAAAGCGGTCACGAAACTTTATCTAAAATTAACAAAGCACGAGAGAGTAAAGAGAGGCATTATAGGAATAAGGCAGAATGTTTCGATTGCATAAAAGAACGCGATTATAGTTCTTAACGCTGGGGTAATTTACTTAAATATGCAAGGGATCGATATTCCGTAAAATATCCTTAGAACTTGGATGCGAGGAATCGATTCAAGGTAACTTAGTGTGCATCAATAAAAATAGATGGTGATTTATGCATGGTAATTATTAATTGAATATAGGATGTTAAGAATGATGAAATCCAATCCCACTTTCTCATAAATATATTTTCATTTTCATTTAGTTAGTTTACTTTACTTGCATCAACAAATGAAATATTGTTTAACCTACTTGTACATATCTATTCAACTGTTTAATTTTAGTTAGATTAACTGAGTAAGCTCAAGTCCCTGTGGAGACGATCTTTATAAATTTGAAACTTATAACGATAGAACGGTACGCTTGCCGTGGTAGTAAAAATCCTAACAAGTTTCTGGCACCGTTGCCGGGGACTTGAGTCGCTCGCTTAGTTCTTTCAAATTTAATTTCTCAATTGAATAGAACTTTTTATTTGCTTCTGTTATTTTTAAATTTTGTATAAATTATCTTCTGTTTTATTTTACTTTCCCTAACCTCGGTACTTACAAATTATTGCAAGTTTGTTCTTTTTCCTTTTGAGGTCAATTTCTTACAGTTACATCGATATTTAATTTAGAAAAATTACCAAAGGAAAAACAAACAGCCAAAAAGCTACCAAGAGAAACTTCTTCTATTTTCTACTTCACCTACAAAAGCAAAATTCTAAAATATGGCTGATAGAGGAGGAGAGGAAAATAGACCACCAAGGAGGACTCTGGGTGATTATGCATATCATCAAAGACCAAAGCATTACAATAGCATAGTCATTCCTCATTTTAGTAAAAAAAGTTGTGGAATTGAAACCTACATTCCTCAGTCTTATTGGATCACATCCTTTTGCCAGACTAGATCATGAAGATCCATACACTCATTTGTCTACTTTCATGGAGCTGTGCAGTACCATGGGAGCCTCTGATGCAATGCTGAAGCTGTCTATCTCAGAGCTTTTCCGTTCTCCTTGATAGGTAAGGCAAAGGTATGGCTTCAATCCCAACCTAATAAAAGTCTTAGCACTTGGGAAGAAGTGGAGGAGAAATTTATTGCCAGATTCTTACCTCCATCTAGATTCATAAATGCTAAATCAGCAATTGCTACTTTTTCCCAAGGGTATAATGAATCTCTCTGTGAGACATGGGAGAGATTCAAATCTTTACTGCGTAGGTGTCCAAATCATAACTTTGATGATAGTGCACAGTTACATATTTTCTACAGTGGTTTGAGACCCCAAACCAAGATGATTCTTGATGCCTCAGCTGGAGGTACGATAATGTCAAAGAGCCCGAAGGAAGCAATTATAATCATCGACTCCATAGCAGCCAGTGATTATCAATATCATCATGATAGATCTTTGATTCAAAGAAAAGGTATAATGGAGCTGGATACTCAGAATGCAATTCTAGCTCAAAACAAGCTCTTGACTCAACAAATAGAGGCCTTGACCAAACAAATAGGCCAACTTTCTCAACTAAATGGTGATTGCCAACAAGAAGAGCAGGCTTATTATATGCAGAATCAGACCAGATCTCAACAGAACTTCCAAGGAAATTACCAAAGCTACAGAGATGGTCCAAGTTCTTATGACTGGAAGCAGCAATATGAAAATGCATATTATGGTCCCACTAACTCTTCTTTTGCATGTCCCTCTAACAACTCTTATGTAGGTTCTTCAAATAGGGTTCAACAACAAGAAGAAGCTCGGCCTGATAGAATATAAAAAATGGAAGATACTCTAACTCAGTTTATGCAGATGTCCGTTTCAAATCAAAAGAATATTGAGCCTTCCATAAAAAATCTTGAGGTTCAGGTTGGACAGCTTGCAAAACAAGTTTCTGAGCACAGAAGTAGACCCTCTTCAGCAAACACATATGATAATTCAAGAGAACCAAGAGAATGTTATAGAGTGGAGGAAATTCTGACTCCAAGAAGTTGGCTCAAGGAAAAGATTATACATTAGCCGAAGCATTGGAGGAGATTAATGAATCTGAAGAAGAAGATAATTTAGATCATCTCTCGTAAATAGATGTTTTCAAAGAAAATCCTTGCCAACAATCATTTTTTGACGAATTGTCAGAGGAAGTGACAAATCAAGAATCACAAATCAAGGTAAACGCAGTACCTCCATATGTTAAAAATGTTTTCCTTGCAGGAAATTCAAAGAAACCAGTTACTAGCCATTCAAGTATCTCTGAAAAAGAAAAGAAACTGGTAAAAATATTGGAGGAAAATACAAAAGCTAAGGGCTCATCAAATTTGTCCAATTGCTGGGAGCCAGAACCATAACAAAGGCGTCTAGCTAATACGATGTTAAAGAAGCGTTCCTGGGAGGCAACCCAGTGTTTTTAAATTCTGTCTTTATTTTCTTGAGTTTATATATTATCTTTTTTGAAAGTATCATTTGTTTTGTTAGAACTTGGCTACAGGTCTATTTTGTTAGGTAAAGCAGATGAAGATAAAGAATGTGGTAGAACCTGTTGATAATCCGAATGGAGGGCATCAAGCCTCTCAGCCACGATCTTCAAAAAAAATAGTGATATCATTTTTTTTTAAATTTCTTTACTGCTTTATAGTTTTTAATTCAGTACTTGTGTTATGTTTGCTTCTTTTTGCATCTCTCTTTTTGAAAATATACATTTTTAATACTTCTTGTTTGTTTAAACAATGCATGTATAAATCTTTTTGGGGCTTAACTGATATGTCATGTTTTGAAACGAATCAACAAATAAACATTTTTGAAACTTGTTTTCAACTTGGATCGGAACACCATAAAATGATTTTTGGAAACTTTGAGAATGAAAAACAAATGGAATGGGTTTTTCAAAATACCAAATGAAGGCAAGATTCTTTTTACGTGAAATTGATAAAGAACATCTTTTCGAAACATTGATTTGATTTGAACATGAAAACAGACCTTGAGCCCAAGTGAGTGTGAGCATACACATAAATTATATATTGAGAGACCTCACTGATATGATTTATAGTAATTTTGCATAAATTTCTAATTGTCATAAGCATATGATTCATGGATATGATTTAGGCCGTCTTTCTTTTTGAACACATTATTAGCCACTGGCCAAAAAGCTATCCCAAATATATCAAATGATTTATCCATTGAAAACCCCTTTGAGCCCAAACAGTTGGTATTTTATTGAAACCCTAAACCTAGGATAGGAATTCCATACCCTACCTAAGGTTAGGAGAGCAAAAAGGGAATAATTTGTGATGAAAATTTCTTTTGGGTAGTTCATGTTATGAAAAGGATGAAAAAGTGGCTATATGTTATTCATGTGAAAAAGAAAAGAAAGAAAGGTAGTAAAAGAAAAGAAGTAAAAGAAAAAGAAAGAAAGAAAAAGAAAAAGAAAATATAAATTCTTATGTAAAAAGTTGGGTGAAAAGATAAAAATGATAAATAGATATCTTGGAAAAAGAGAAAAGGAATAGGAGGTGATGATCTAAATGCTTCTATCTTTATTTGCTCTCCTAGTCCCAAGGTCATTTGAATATCTAGAAAAACCAAGATTTCTTTCTAGCCAAACCCAGCCATAAAAAGACCTAATGATCCATGATGAATATGTATTATGATTTGATGGGAAATGAACTGCAAAATTTGTCTATGATATATCAGTGATGGATTTGAGAATAAACACTTACTTGTGGGAGAACTAAACACTTTTTGAGAGGTTTTCCTCTGCTTGAATCAATCACATGTTTCCTCTGATGTTCTTTAGAAATGAAGTGTGAATTGATCTTAATCTCATTTGATTTTGTTGAACTCTATCCTTTGTTTCAATTCTCGAGGTTCACTAGTTTTTATGTTCTGATCATTATGGGAAGTTGATTCTTTACAAAGCATGATAATCTTTTATACTCCTAAATTATAGTATTAGTTACCTTGCTTGAGGACAAGCAAGATTCTAGGTTGGGGGGAGTTGATAAGTGCCACATTTCAGTTAATTTCATGTTTAAAATATTGGCACTTATCTTTTGATTTCTTTCATTTGGCTAGTAAAATTCCCTAAACCTAGTTAAAAAACACCTTATATTCATGTTGTAAGTATTTCGGAAGATTAATTCAATCGTGCTTTGTATTTGAATAGATTTCGTGGAATTCTAAGGCTTCCGGAAGATCAAAGCAAGCAAGAAAGGTGTACTTATCAAGCATGGGAAGTTCCATAAGCAAAGCAGGCCCAAAAGCACCAAAGCCCAAAGGATTCTTCATGATTAAGTCATTAGCTCGCCCAGGCCACCATTCCTAGTGTTTGGTCACCTAGACCACTCACAAGTTCCAAGAACCGCCATTAGCTCGCTCAGGCGACCAGAATATGAAGGAAATAGGCGCCTGGGCACGTGGAGCTAAGCAGGTGGAGGAATCCTATAAATAGGCCATGAATTTGTGAAGTTTTGCATCAATTTTTGGGAGTTCTCTCTCCATCAATTTTTGCATCTATATTAGGTTTAAGTAGGTTAAGAAAGTGAGAGAAGTGAGGTTTAGCATGGAAACTCTACCGGAGAGAAGCGAGGATGGGAACGTTCAGCAGCTTCTTCCGAGAGGAGATTCTCTCCATGTTGGACTAGCTTCTTAGAGGTTGGATGTAATCTTCTTAGCCCTATACTTCTTTTAATTCATGCATGAATCCTTCTATTTCTTATTGGTAGTTTCATTCCGCGCTTAATGCTTGATCCTACTTGATCACTAGTATCACGCTTAATGAAATTACTAGTTACGTTACGTTACTTGGAATAAGGCATAATGTTTCGATTGCATAAAAGAACGCGATTATAGTTCTTAACGCTGGGGTAATTTACTTAAATATGCGAGGGATCGATATTCGGTAAAATATCCTTAGAACTTGGATGCGAGGAATCGATTCAAGGTAACTTAGTGTGCATCAATAAAAATAGATGGTGATTTATGCATGGTAATTATTAATTGAATATAGGATGTTAAGAATGATGAAATCCAATCCCATTTTCTCATAAATATATTTTCATTTTCGTTAAGTTTAGTTAGTTTACTTTACTTGCATCAACAAATGAAATATCGTTCAACCTACTTGTACATATCTATTCAATTGTTTAATTTTAGTTGGATTAACTGAGTAAGCTCAAGTCCCTGTGGAGACGATCTTTATAAATTTGAAACTTACAACGATAGAATGGTACGCTTGCCGTGGTAGTAAAAATCCTAACAATAATCTCCTCAAGAATGAGAATCCAATTCATCTAAATTGAATTGTCAAGACCATACAATAGTTGCAGGTCATCAACAGTGGCTTGGGCATGGTTTGTTGCTCTAGGAGTGAGAATATATGTGATAATATAGTGAAGGAGTCTATCTTCATGGGTCATGGGGCTAGTGCTAAGCCTAAGCTTAAGCCTCATTTGGGGATCAATCAACATTCCTCTATAGGTCTCTACTCTATTGTACCCCTCAGCCTCCTCCCCAAACTTTCTCTCACCCTCAAATGAAATACCAGTCACTGCCTCCCATACTTTAGGAGTTATTTCCATGGCCACTCCATTTACTTGGGACCTCAAAATCCCATCCATGGAACCTTTGGCACAGGTGTGAAACACCTTGACCAATTCAGGGTAGAATGTACCCTTCATCTCCACAAATTTTCTTAACCCCTGGGTTTCAATAAAGGCAGGGAATTGGAAGCCTTCCCTAATGAACCAGTCTAATTCTAGGTGTTTAGGGGGACACACTGATATGCGTTCGCCGAAATGCTCCAAAACAAATTAACTATGCTAATTTTGTAGTACAGGATTAACCTAGGTCGACTCAGAGACACTATCAATATGGTTCTAGCTTAAAATCACAAATAACAGTAAGGGAGATTTTATCGAATAGTTTGCGTGCAACAATTAAAACATATGAAAATACAAGCTAAGATTAAAGAACAACGTAAAAACTAGCAGAATTGATAACAAGTAATGTAAAGCAGATTAAAAAGCATCAATCCAATTCACCAAACTAAGCTATTCGAATTATCATAGTTCTCATGAATTTATCCTATTATGAACATTCATTCAATCTCACTCGAAGCAGTACAATCGAATCAACTCCCAACTTAATTGAAATCATAACCCTAACTAAAATATCATCCAATTAATCGGTGATTAATAATTGAAATTAGGACATGAATCCATAACCTAATTCACTTTCAATCCTAAACACATTCATAATCATGAAAACATAATAGAAATTGAAGAAGAAGGTGAACATTCAAATAAAATTTGAAATACTAAACCGGAACTCCAGTTCTCCTCTTGCTTGGGTTAGATTCTTGGATTGATTAATGATTTAGCCTCCCATGATCATCATCAGTGAAAGCCCCATGGAGTAAGTGAAATAAAATGGAAGAATAGAAAAAGGAAAATGAAGAAGATGAAGAACAATTGAGAGAAAATGAAGAACAAGGGTTTTGATCCTAAAAACTTAAAGAGAGAAAATGTAAAACTATTTTTTATTAAATGAAATGTAATGTAATGTGTGTCTAAAATATGTCCAATGTCACTAATATGTAGTGTCTAAGTCTGAAGAAAAGAATGGGCCATGAACAAAACCCATCAATTCTAATTATTTACTATAACCATAAAAATCAAATTCGCAGGCCAGAATATAAGTGCAGTGATTCTGACTTTGAAGCCCAAAATGAACCTCCAAATGGCAGAATTAGCCTCGGCTTATGTCTGGCAAACTTGTAGATCTTTTTGTTATCTTTCTAGAGACTACTAGAATGCTCCATTCGGATTTCGGTATAGCTCTGTAGGTCCTATACAAGGCAGATAGGTCAAGTGAGCATAAAATCCAAAAATATGCTACAATTAGCAATTAAGCCCACTTACTTGCCTAAGACAAAAACTGAATTAGAATGGAAAAATAAAAGTTCAAGAGATGTTAAATAAGCTAAGAAGGATAGAAAAAATATTTAACTAAAAGCACTCCATCACACACTAACTTAGTGGCGTTGAATTGGAGATAATTCATTATGTCCCTTTCTGCAGGGGACCAATGATCCAACCTACTAACCACTAGGTTAGAGGTTTCTCCAGCCTTTCTCTTAAAGGTTTTGACTCTTTTAGAGGCAGACATCCTTAGGGCATAATTAACTAGACTTAAACAGAAGGAAGACACAAAGAAGACTGAAGGATAAGAATGAAGGTAGGTGTGATTTCTTCCTTCACATTAGGCTGTATTTATAGAGATTTTTAGGCTCCAATAATTTGAATTTTGAATTAAGGAGCTGTTAGAACGAATTGACTCACAGCAGAGGATTTAAATTTGAATTAGGTGGGAGTTTGGCAGTTACAACTTCCAAGAAAATCTGTCAGATTTTACAGTAACTCCATGAATAATCGATTATTTTCCTTGTGTAATCGATTAATTCGTAAGCAAAATCACATTCTGCAGATACAATAATCGATTAATTTGTAATGTAATCGATTATTTCTATAAAATTCACAAGTAGAAGACAATGTGTAATAGATTATTTTAGGATTTAATTGATTATCACAGAGAAGTTTGAATTTCAGAAACATATAGAAGCTTGTGTAATCGATTAATCCGACATGTAATCGATTATTCGAGAAGGTTTTGAATTTTGAAAACATTGATTCTTAGCATTTTAATCGATTACCATTCACTGTAATCGATTATTCCAGTGAAATTTCACTTTGTAAAAGAGTTTATGATCAGTGTAATCGATTAATTCGACTCTTAATCGATTATTACAGAAACATTCAGTTTTCTGAAAATGAGTTTCTATAAAGAATAATCGATTATTTTGTTTATGTAATCAATTACATAAGCTCAGATTTCACTCTGAATCATGATTTAAATGATTTTAATCGATTAATACGACACTTAATCGATTATTACATATGAGTATAAGATATAACAAGATTTATGCAGCATAACTTGGAAATTTTAAGTTTTTGTGATGAAGGATTCAATTAACAAATTATTTCTCATGAAAAGGCATACAACATTCAAGCTAACAGAGATTAGATTCATCCAAGATTTCTAGCATGTTTCTAAGAGCATAGAATCTATCTCTAGCTAATGGTTTAGTAAAGATATCAGCCAATTGATTATGAGTGTCAATGAAATCAATTTTGATATTACCTCTTTGGACATGATATCTGAGAAAATGATGCCCTATCTCAATATGTTTGGTCCTTGAGTGCATTATTGGATTCTTTGAAATGTTGATAGCACTTGTGTTGTCACATAGCAAAGGTATTTCATTCAATTCAACACCAAAATCTTGTAATTGTTGCTTTAACTATAGACTTTGTGCACAACAACTTCTAGTTGAGATATATTCAACTTCAGCAGTTGACAAAGCAACACAAGATTGTTTCTTGCAATGCCATGAGATTAATGAACTTCCAAGTAGATGAAACGTTCCACTAGTGCTTTTTCTATCTAACTTACATCTTGCAAAGTCAGAACCAGAATAACCAATGATATTAATTGAAGCACCTTTGGGATACCAAAGACCAACTTTTGGTGTAGCCTTGAGATATTTGATGATCCTTTTGACTATTGTTAGGTGTGACTCTTTGGGATTTTCTTGATATCTAGAACACAAGGACACACTTAGCATTATGTCTGGTCTACTAGCTATCAAATATAATAATTAACCAATCATTCCTCTAAATTTTGGCTCATTAACCCTCTTTCCATTTTCATCTGAATCAAGATAGGTTGATGTTGCCATTGGAGTTGTAGCATCTTTACATTTCTCCATTTCAAACTTTTTAATCACTTCAAGGCAATACTTGGATTGGTTGAGAAAGGTTCCATTCTTCACTTGCTTCACTTGAAGTCCAAGAAAGAATGTTAATTGTCCCATCATTGACATTTCAAATTCCTTCTGCATAGCTTTAGAAAATTCCTTGCACAGCAAATGGTTAGTTGAACAAAAAATTATATCATCAACATATACTTGAACTAATAAGATATCACTCTTATGCCTTTTGATGAACAAGGTTTTGTCAACATGACCTCGTGTGAAAGATTATTCAAGCAGAAACTTGCTTAGTCTTTCATACCAAGATCTGGGAGCTTGCTTTAAACCATAAAGGGTCTTTTTAAGTTTAAAAACATAGTTAGGATGTTTAAAATCAGTAAAACCAGGAGGTTGTTCAACATATATATCCTCCTCAATGTATCCATTTAAAAAGGCACTTTTGACATCCATTTGAAAAAGTTTAAAATCCATTAAACATGCATAAACAAGCAACAACCTAATGGCTTCCAATCTTGCAACTGGAGCATATGTTTCCTCATAGTCAATGCCTTCTTTTTAGTTGTAACCTTTTGCAACCAATCTAGCTTTATTTCTGACTATGATTCCACTCTCATCAAGTTTATTTCTAAAAATCCATTTTGTGCCAATGGGTTTGAGAAAGGATGGTCTAGGAACAAGTTCCCAAACTTCATTTCTCTTGAACTGATTTAACTCATCATGCATGGCATGCATCCAATGTTCATCAACTAAGGCTTCATCAATATTCTTAGGTTCAATTTGACAAAAGCCATATTACAACATAGGTTTCTTAATGAAGATCTAGTAGATATTCCCTTTGAAACATCACCTATGATGTTGTCAAGTAAGAGATCTCTTGTTGTTCTCCAATCTTTAGGCTCTTGAACATGTGTTGATGGTTTTATTTCAGCACTTGGTTCTTCTTTCTATTTATTTATGGAATCATTAAGCTAAATAAATTCTTCCATAGGACCTGCATCTACATCACACTTCTTTTCCTCTTTAGAGGGATTAGACTCATCACAAATCACATGTACATATTCTTCCATGCACATTGTTCTTTTATTGAAAACTCTATATGCTTTACTATGTAATGAATATCCAAGGAAAATTTCTTCATCAGCTTTTGCATCAAATTTTCCAAGTGATTATTTCCCATTGTTTGATATAAAACACTTGCAGCCAAAAGCTCTCAAATGAGAAATGTTAGGTTTTCTACCTTTGTATAGCTCATAAGGAGTTTTCTTTAAAATAGGCCTTATAAGTAATCTATTCAAAGTGTAGCAAACAGTACTTACAGCATCAGCCCAAAAATATTTTGGCAAATTTTTCTCATTAAGAAGAGTTCTAGCTCCTTCTTCAAGAGATTTGTTTTTCCTCTCCACAACACCATTTTGTTGAGGTGTTCTTGGAGCTGAAAAATTGTGGTTAATTCTATTTTCTTCACAGAATTTTTAAAATATTCATTTTCGAATTCTCTACCATGATCACTTCTTATTGAGATAATTTTGCTACCTTTTTCATTTTGTGCAAGCTTTGCCATTTTTCTAAAAGCATGGAAAGCATCACTTTTGGATTTCAAAAACAGAGTCCAAGTAAATCTAGAGTAGTCATCTACAATGACAAGCCCATAATGATTGCCTCCTAAACGCATAGTTCTAGAGGGACCAAACAAGTCAATGTGAAGTAATTCAAGGGGTCTAGAGGTGGAAACAATGTTTTTACTTTGAAAAGAATTTTTGGTTTGTTTCCCCTTTTGACAAGCATCACAAAATTTGTTCTTTTCAAATTTGAGTTTGGGCAAACCAATTACTAAATCCTTCTTAATTAGCTTGTTCATATGATGCATGTTAATGTGACTTGCCCTTCTATGCCACAGCCAAGATTCATCAACCTTGCTTAATAGACATGAAGTGTTGTGAAAGAATGCATGATCAATTGAAAGTAAATAAATGTTACCTTTCCTTTTACCTATGTAAATCACTTCACCACTTTGCCCATCATTAATTTTCTAACTCATGGATCATCACCTATCTTATGATCAACATATCCCCAACATAAAATAACCATCCCATAACATGAATTTCAAGCCTAAATTATAACCATAAATCTTTCCAACAATTTAATCCAAGGAGCTTTCCAATTGTAGATTGAAACCTATAACATAATCTACTTTTCTCCAAAAACATTTTACAGAAAACTTAATCCATGGTTCCTAGCAACATACAAACCATATCATACGTAGAACATTTGGTAAAGGAATACAACAACTCTTCACACAACACATAGAAAACATAACAACCACACAGTCACACAATAAACACATAGTAAACAGACAGAATCATGGTATACACATAGACCTAGGAAACAGACCATGCTCAAGGATTATAGAACACCGAAACACGTAAATTTTTGGTGAAACCTTCCATTATAATTCCAATCAACCATTTTCTTAACATCAACATAATATACAACTCAACTCATTTCTTTACAATTCATACAACACCCAAAATTCATCAAGTTTCACGAATCCTCAAGCAACACATGACCTCTATAAGATTTCACTCAACAACACATGTTTACAAACATTTCATTCAACACTTAAACCATCTCTGTCCTCTTTGAATTTTTTTTACTATACACATAATAAGCAACTTTATTTCATAAAAGTCTTAAAATAAAACTTATACTTAATTTCTTAATAGTCATGTTTCCAATTAATTTTTAGCATCAAATTAAATATAGATACTTAAGAAATCATAGAAAGATTTCGGCCAATCATCAAAATTGTAGTAACAAATTCTATTAAATAGTTATAATTCTAAATTATTAAAATCTTTACCGATTAAGCTATTCATAAACATCAATCTTTATAGAATAAGCATGCTTCCAACATAACATAAATAAGCTCAAAGGTTTATGGAATACTTAAAACACTTAAACTTTAGTACAACATCTAAACTTTAATAAAACAGTCCATGATTTTAATCAAATAGTCATAACACATATATATTCAAGTCACTCAGCATTTACCCATTAAGCTAATTTCAAGTTATTTATTCAACCAAGCGTTCATTAAACCAAAATCAAATTACTTGTTCAAATCATTTCAATTAGGTTAGTTCAAGAAATTTCTCAACTGCAGATTAAAACCTTAATCCTTTAAAAGCATATCATAGAAAACTCAGTTAATGTTTCAGATCAACTTACAGAACATATATTCCTAAAGATACAACAAACACATAGAACACAACAAATAGCAAACACTTAGGAACACACTACATTCAAAACTTGTCATTTATAAAAACATCACATGCACATAGCAACATAGCAAACATACAATCCTCAGAAAACAAACCACAGCTCTGATACCACCATTGTAACGCCTCTCTTTACTCTCTCGTGCTTGATTGATTTTAGGTGAAACCTCGTGTCCACTTTGTATTAAAATCATGTTATTTATAAATTTTACAGAAATTTTTTTTCGCTTTGCTTGCAAGTTTCATGGTTCGTTCGTAACGTAAACGCTTCTCCCCCACTACAGTTCAATTATGATAAATAGATATAGTCCATAATACAATCCAAATACACATCCAAAAATATACAGACTGTCTAGTTTTAATACAAGTTACACAAAAACAAAATACACACCAAACACAAAATTACAATTCATCAATCTTCCTCATCACATCTTCTTCAATATCATCCATAGCTTATGCTTCACTGTTTTCCTGCTCGCCCAAATGAATTGGGGTCATCAAATGTGTCAACCACAGACACAGATAGGGGTAAGTATATGATAAACATAATTTGAATAAAACATATATAAACACAGATGAATAAAGCCTTATTTATAACAAGACCACACAACAGATCCAAATATACAGAATATCATACATTCCCATCATGTGATGCATGAGATGCATGCTTATCTTTTTATATGATGCATGACTGAGATCTCAGATTATCACCACAGGGTGTCATAATCAAGATAGTTTCACCCACTCTAGTGAAACCTCCCTCCACTCTGAGGGGTTAAAGGGTACCATCGTCAAAATAGTTTCACCCACTCTAGTAAAACCTCCCTCCACTCTGAGGGGTCAAATGCAAATGATGTATGTAATGGTTTCCTTTTATTTTCCAGTTACTCTTTACTATTACTTTATTTCTCAAATTCTCATAACTTTGGCACAAAAATTTTTATTCTCCCATCATGATCAATTCAATATATAAAAGGTATAAGTGCACCATAATTTTTTTTTTTTAAGGAAGCCATCTTAATAAGATACACCATAGACATCCCACAACTTTCAATAGAACATCTTTAATAATATAACATACAAACTTTAACACAACCCATGGTTCAACATCAAGTAAATAAAGTAACACACCTCAACATCAATAAAGTGACATACGACAAGTACATCAACATAAGGTAACATACAACAATCTCACACAACCTTAGTAAAGCAAGTATATATAGTTACAAAATATAAAAAGTTAGATTAATTAGTCAATTTCTTATTAGACTAGTTTCAAATTAATTATTCTTCAAGTTAACTAAGGTTACTTAATTACTTTATTACTAGATTAGATTCAAAGTAATTATTCTTTAAATCATGTAAAGTTACTTATCCCACTAATTGTAACACCCCAAAATTTAATAAATTACAGACAAATATTAAGAGTAAAATGTTAAGGAAAGGCAATAGAAAATTTAGGGCAAAATGACATAAATACCCCTGAACATTTGTAAAAATGACGTTTATGCCCCTAGGGTGAAAATGACAATTTTGCCCTAAAACAATTCTGGAAATGACCAACATACCCCTAGATATT
>PYAF01005321.1:12235-32993 GCA_007407185.1 Glycine tomentella | reverse complement strand
GAACTATGTTTGCCATAAACTTACCCGAGTTGTGTCTGTGGTTGACACCTGTGATGACCCCAATTCATTTGGGCGAGCAGAGAAACAGGAAGCGTGACTGTAGATGAAGGATATTGAAGAAATTGTGATGAACTGTTACTAATTTGTGATAGACAATCTGTATATTATTTTGAAAAACTGACTATGGACTGTATCATGGGCTGTACTCTTATTATTTGGATTTTTGTTATTTGAACCGTGGTGAGGAAAATCGTGTACGCTATTTACGAATTATAAAATTAGCAAGCAAAGCGAAATAAATTTTCATGAAAATATTATACTAATCAAATTTTAATACAAAGTGGACACGAGATTTTAAAATCAATCAAGCACGAGAGAGTAAAGAGAGGCGTTATACTAATCATCTTTGTACCCTTTTTAATTCATTGAGGCATTTAAACAAACACATGGTATACAAAGTTTAGGTCTTAAAAGAATAAAGGATAACATAGCTTAAATCTTATAGAAATAAATGGTAACATAACCTAATCGATTATCTAAGCCATGTGTATCAAATACTTCCTATACCTTTGCCTTCCTTAAGTTTTTGGACAGCTTTTCCTTATTTGAAGTTGAAGAATCCTTGCTCCTAGAGTTCCTTGATCTTCACGTGGACATTAAGGGTGGAAGGCCTTGGTTTTTCTCTAGGTAAAAGATGAATTATAAAAGAATAGAAAGAAAGGCTTTTAGATGGCTTTGTATATGGCTGAACTCCCTTAAGCTGTCCCAAATTTCGATCCTTTGCTTCCTTATATAGGATGGTTTAGTTTGATTTTTCTACAAAAAATCTCTAGGATCATTATGGCTACTTTCCATGTGGTTCTTCCTTATTGGCTAGCTTGGTTTCCATCATTCTTTCTTGACTTAAATGGCACATATACCTCCCCCAATTCAGCCTACAAGTTCAGTTCTTCTTCCTTTTATACACTTATTGGTCTTAATTTTATTACAAAATATCCTACTTAACTTTCCATTAGGCTTAATCTCATTGGCTATGCCCTTTGCTCCTTCCAAGTGTCCTAGTTTCTTGATTCTTCTCAACAATTCTCATCTTCTCTAGTGTTATGCACGTGGGATGGCCAGCTTTTAGGAAAATTTTACCACTTTCTTCCATTTACATGTAGTAACCAATCATTTAAAGATTTTTGTGTTTTGCCTCTTTCTTAAAAATCCGTTTCTGTAAAATAATAATTATGGGTTCGTTAACCATTTGATCTTCTTAGAATTTTAAGGGTATACTTCTATCTCACATATCTAAGTTTTGACCGTTGGGATTTTGGAAATAATTCCTAGAAATGTTCACGTATTCTGCCAAAGAGAACAAAATAAAATTTGCTTCAAATATCTCTTAAGCATTTATAACTACCTTTCCACTTGGACCAATAGGAATTTTCAAGCTTCTTAACCCTCCATGTGGCCAATCTTGAAGCTTCTTAAAGCTTTATCCTTTGATCCCTAATCACACGGTCAAGCCTTTAAGTTAGGGATCCAATTTAAATTTTATTCCTTTTGTAATAGAAATTTTTTAAGTTCTTATTGGTTCAATTTGTTCTTTAATTATTAAAATTGATGAACCAACTCATTTAGAACACTTATTCTTCTCATAATTAAGAGAAAATTCTACATATTATGTCCATATTTTCTTTATAATTTTCTGATACCTAAGGTAGTCCAGATTAAGCTATTTTTCAACCTACCTTCCAAAATTCGTAGAAATTCTATTTTAGGGTTATCTGCCCTCAACCTTACTGATAAGTTGCTATCTAAAAGTATTTTATCCTATGCTCAAGTTCCTATTAATTTCTAAGGTCATCTTGGTCAGTTTTGACCAAGGGGCATTTTGGTAATTTCACCCCTCACCCTAAGGGTATAATTGTCATTTCTAAAGATGTTCAGGGAAACTCTGTAATTGTTAGCCTAAGGGTATTCTGATCATGTTTCAAGCATCCCAAAGTCTTTATAAAGTTTCCTCCTTAAGATATCTTGCTAAAATACCTAAGGGCAATTTGGTCATTTCCAAAATGTCCAGGGGTATTTTCGTCATTTCTCTCAAATCTTTTGTACTGTCTTGAATTAACATTTTACCCCAGTAATTGACTGTACTTCCCAAAATTTTGGGGTATTACATAGGCTCTTTTGGATTTTCCTTCCTCACCTTGTCACCTTGTTGCTTTTTCAAAAAGATTGAGCATTCTAATTTGATGTGGCCAGGTTTTCCACATTCAAAACAAGTAAAATTGTTGTCAATCATTTTGTTGTTGTTGTTGTTGTTGTTGATCTCGTTGTTCTTTGTAAACTTTTTGTTCTTGTTTTTCCTCAAGAACTTGCTGAACTTCTTGACAACCAAGTTCATGTTGTCCTCTTCATCCTCTTCACTTGAATCTTCCACTTTCTTTGACTTTGATGATGCAGCTTTTAATGCAATCCTTTTATTTTTCTTTTCTGCATCTTCAACACAAGTTAGTTGAGACATTTCAAGCTCATATTCACGTAGCTTACCAAATAGTGCAGCCATGGACATCTTGGATAGATCTTTAAATTCCTTGATTGTTGTCACCTTTGGTTGCCAAGACCTTGTAAGACACTTCAAGATTTTGAACATCTCATACTCATGGATCAATCCATGCTTTCTTGATCTTCTAACTTCTTCAGTTCCTTCATGAGTTATTTCCAGCATCTCCCACATTTCTTTTGCACTTGTGCATCTCACTGTTATAAAAAATTCATCAGAAGAAAGTGCAGAAGTAATCATATTTTTAGCCTTAAAATCATATTGGACAACCTTTTGTTCAGCATCTGTCATCTCATCCCATTCTTTGAGAATCATTTCATTGCCAACAGTTTTCTTAGGAATAAAAGGACCCTTTTCTATAACATTCCAAGCACTTGGGTCATTTGATTGAATAAAGATTTTCATTCTATTTTTCCAAAAACTGAAGTGCTCCTCTTCAAACATTGGAGGACAATTGAGAGAAGCCCCTTCTTTGAAGGCAATTTGTGAGGAGGGTGAATTGGTTAAAACCTTGGTATTTTAAAAAAACTCATTCAAATCAGAGTTCAGGATCTTTATCACTTTCAAAACCAAGAAATCTATTTACTCAATCAAATAACTCAGCCCAAGAAATCAATAGATCAAAACAGAACTTATTGAACAATGAATATGAATCAGAGAATCAATGACCAATGAACAAGATGAGTGATCGAGAAATAGAATAAAAAACACAAGCAATTTACACTGGTTCACTTCACAACTAAAGCTACATCCAGTTTCTTCTAATCAACACTAGATTAGAGTTTCACTATTATAAATTTCTGTTCTTACAAGCTTTTACAAAAACCTCCCTTTTATCGACTCTAGATAAAGAATAGAAATCTAAAACCCTATTAGAATTCTAAGGAGCAAGAACCATAGAACATTACTCTGTTTTTGAGCTAGAGAACCTTTCTCTAGAACCTAGCAAGAAGAACCCACTTACAATAGCCAAAACAACAAGAATTCAATACCAAATTTACACACAAAGATTAAGGAGAGAGACAACCTGATGATCCAATGAATGTTATGCACATGAATTACCAAATCAGGTTGAGTAGCAAACTAAATCAAAACATATTTTTCTTTAACCTTGAAAAGAATCTTGCTCAAGAATCATTCAAAGACCCATTGATGTTTTGAAAGAAGCAAGAAGTAAAAACACTGAGAAAATCACTTAGAAATGCTTAGAAGGCTTGTGTATACTCAGAAATACGAAGTGGTCCAGTTGTTGAACAAGCCAAGCCTTCAATCTTATTTATAACAGAATTTGTAACTAACTGTAATTGATTAAACGCGCCTAATAATCGATTAAAATTCTTATGTAATAGATTAAATTATCACTTAATCGATTAAAATGTTAAAGAAGCTTTTTTGGTTTTAGCAACGAGCAAAATAATCGATTAAACTGAGCGATAATCGATTAAGACAGAACGCTATGTTTCACAAGATGAACTGTGTAATCGATTATGGATTTTGGTAATCAATTAAATTAGAAAGTAAGCATTTTCTAAATGAACTATGTAATTTATTACTGTTAATGGTAATCGATTATCATAGCAAGGCATAAAATAATCTTTTAACTATGTAATCAATTACACTAAGTAAGTAATCGATTAAAGCTTTAACTAAGCAGTTTATTTTCAATCAAAAGCCAAATAATCGATTAATCTAATAGGTAATCGATTAATTTGGTCATAAAGGGTTTTCCAGATTGAAAGAAGAACAGAATAATCGATTATATCATTAAGTAATCGATTAAAATAGTAAGAAAAACATTTTTCCAAAAACCTTTTAATCAGATTCAAACCGTAACCAAGAAGATAAGACCTTTGATGATTTTAATGAAAACCATTTAAACTTAATGATGAATGAATGAATGCAATGCAATGATCAATCAGATTGTCTTTCTCTTACACTTGAATCAATTACAAAACTTCAAGGCACTTCAAGCATGTTGAAAGCTCAAAACACATTTCTTGAGTCAAAGTCTTTCACTCTTCATGATGTTCCCCCTATATCCAACACTTTGACGTTGGTATTTATGGGCTCATCATTGAAACAAATTGTCGAGTCTCAGTCCGTCGAATCACATCAGGGTTCCCCTCCTCCTGCTATGTCTTCAAAATTCTCGTGGGTAACCCATGAGGTTTTGCGGACGTTGTCTGAGCTTACCTCGGAGGATGTTGCTGCACTTCCGATTGGGAAACATGAAAAATTTGTCCTACATCCCCTTGCTAAGAACTAGCCTATTTGCTCTTCGAGGAAGGCGAATGACCCTTCTTTTTTCTTTTTCCACAAAGATGTAATAACCCAGATAGGGATCTGATTTCCTTTATTTGAGTTTCAGATTAGTGTTTTGAATCATCTTTATGTGGCCCCTTCACAAATTCACCCAAATAGCTGGGGCTTCATGCTTTTGAGCATTTTTGCGAACATTTAGAAATTCTTTGTACATTTTCCCTTTTCTTTTATTATTTTACCGTACAAACCGGTAGGACGGGTAAAGAACCCCTGAATAGAAAAGGATGGACTTCCATCCAGGGTCATACAGAGCGTAAGCTCTTTAAGGTATATATAGATTTTTTAAAAACATTAAGACTAAATATTTCAAAGTTGTTGCCAAATCTGGCAAACAATCTTTTTTTTTTGTTCTCTCGAGTCTAGGGACGTAGAATGGAAATTTCCACTCTACTGGTCTCGTACCCATCACGACCTTCCTCCTTCATCCTACAATTTTTAGGAGACGAATTTATCGGATTCTAACACTTTCTCAGTAACCCGGATAGCTACCTATCAGGAAACTCATGGTCCTCCTAACGAGCTTCCTTTATTAGCAGACAACCGAGTATGATTTTATCCATTTTGTTATATTTGTACATAAACAATTGATGCCTTCCAATCCGGCTTCTGGTGCCGAGAAAGCAGCTCGGCCCACCTCGGGTTCCAATATGGGAAAACAATTAATGCCTGCCAATCCGACTTCCGATGCCGATAAAGCAGCTCGGCCCACCTCGGGTTCTAACAATCCACCAATGCAATCTGAACTGCCTTCTTTTCTCAATGCTTTGGTGTGAGAGAAATTTTCTATGGCCACAAGTTCGCCTTTTTTCTCAACTGCTTGTAGCTCAAAGTACCGCTGCCAAAATCCGCAAAAAGTTGCTTGCAACTGAAGGCTCACATTATTGTGGCAAAGTTGACGTCTGATTTAGATTCTCTACGTCAAAAGAATGTTGTCACCATTGCAAATTTTAAGGAATTAACTGGGTTGTATGACAAGCAAATCCAGAAGTAGAATCAGACTGATGCCGAGCTGGAGTATGTAAGGTCTCAGCTTTCTAAAGCCGTGGAGGGACCCTTTAATAATGCGCTGGAGCAAATTCACCTTTTGAATCCCGAGATTGAACTGAATACCTCAGGTGTGCACTTTAAGGCATATGTTAGTGATGGGAAGTTAATGTCCCTTCCTTCTCGTTGCAAAGATTCAATGACTGAAATGGAAGAGGGTCAAACTCGTAGAAAGGAGGAAATGACACCTGCTAACCAAGCTGACGATCAAGCTAAATCTCGGGTAGCTTGAGTATTTGAAGGCTCGGGATGTCGGTTGAGATTTGTACTTTATTATTAGGGTCTTTGAGCCCCATTATAATTTGTATTGAACATTGTCAGGCTTGTTTCCGGTTTACTTTGTTTCCTATACTTAGCATTTTGCGTATAACTAGAACCCGTTCTTTATACTTTGCTCACTAGCTTGTGAATCCATACGATATTGGATTTTATTAGATGATTTTGCCAAAATCAAAAATATTTTTTGCCGACTGCATAAATATTCATCTGGTTTCAACGACCAGGCATTTTATTAAGCAAAAACTTTTGTCTTTGCAACATGTGCTGGGTTATTATCCCTGAACTTAAATCGTACACAGATTAATTTGTTACATGTAAAAATTTGATTCTTTAATCAAACATTCCTACATTTCGACCTGATCAGGGTTCACATAGCGCATTTCTCTTGTGCCACAATAATAATTTTGATGCATCATTTACGTGAAAGTTTTTACTAAGTCTGTACGTCGTTCCACATTATAGACAAGTTATAACTTTGTGCAATCACAATAAAGTCAAAAATGCTTTATTTATAAACTGTCATAAAACGAGTCATGATCTTACATCACGATTACCGAATTACAAATTTTTGTCGTAAACAACTCATGATCCCAATGAAAGAGATATAATATGATTTTCGGGGTTACAAACTTTTCATAACACGGCTCACGGTCTCAATAAAAGAGAAACATGATTTTTGAATTATAACTTACGAATCCAACAAAGGAAAATAAATCAATATTTTGCCGACACCACGACTTATTGATCTGAACAAAGAGTAACAACTTGTGACAAAACATTGAACCCAGATTTAACTGTAATATACTTTAAGTTTATCTGCATTCCAAGTTCGTTTTATCATTTTCCCTTCAAGAGTTTCTAACACGTAGGCTCCCTGTTCGAGTTTCTCTAGAACCCAGTAGGGTCCTTCTCAGTTGGCTGCTAACTTCCCATCTCTGGCATTTTTGTTTCTAATACCCGATCGTCAGAGCACTAAATCACCATTGTCGAAGGTTCGAGGCCTTACTCTCTTATTGTACTTGGCGACTATCAGCAGTTTGGCTGCTAACTCTCGACAATGTGCACTGACTCAAACTTCATCCGCCAAATCCAACTCGATGGCCAAAGCTTCGTTGTTATTTTCTTCTTCCTCCTAAAGAATACTCTTTCTCCTCCAAGATGGTTGACCAATTTCAATTGGTATCATTGCCTCGCAACCATATGTCATTCTAAACGAGATTTCTTAGGTGGACGTTTGAGTGGTGGTCCTGTACCCCCATAGAACATAATACAGTTGTTCAACCCAACTGGAGTCGGCTTCTTGCATACACTTCCTCAAACCGTCTACAATCACTTTATTTGCAGCTTCGACTTGTTCGTTGGATTGCGGGTGTTCTACCGAAGCAAAATGGTGTTTGATATGGAAATCCGACCATAATTTCTAGAAACCGCTTGTCAATAAATTGAGTGCCATTATCTGTCACGATTTCTCCCGGGATAACAAATCTGGAAATGATGCTTCTTTCAGAAAATCTTTGCGCCCCAGCTGACATTATGGTGGCAACGGGTTCCGCTTCGATCCATTTTGTGAAATAATCCGCCGCAACTACCAACCATTTCAGCTGTCCTTCTGCTGCCTTTAATGGTCCCAATAGATCCATTCCCCACTTAAAAAAGGGCCATGGAGCCAAAATCGATTGTAACTCGACAGGTGAGGACCATATTATCTTAGAATTCTTCTAACAACTTTCGCATTTTTTAACGTGACTCATAGATTGTTGGCCAATAGTATCCGGCTCGAAGGGCTTTCCTTGCTAATGCCTTGGCTCCCATATATTGACCATTTATTCCTTCATGTATAATTCACTTTGTCCGGGTTCAAACAAACCAACATCGGAGTATGCAACCCTTTGTGGTACAATTCATCCTCCACAATCGTGTACATGACGACATCACGTACCAATTTCTTGGCTTTTATCACATCATCTGGCAAGATTCCTCTTTCTAGGTAATCAATCATAGGCCTTCGCCAATCTTCAGCTGCCAAGATTATCATTACACAACTTGGTTTGGAGACTTGATTTCCCAGACTCTTGGTGCTTGCCAACTTTGACAAAACATCAGCCCCTGAAATTTTCCACTCTCAGAATCTGACTAACAATGATGTCATCAAATTCGATATGAGTTCTTTGACCTTATTCAAGTATTTGGCTAACAATGGCCTTTTCACCTGATAACGCCCCTCGATCTGGGTTGCAACAAGCTGGGAATCAGTAAGCACCCTTAGCTTCTTGTTCTCTTGCCTGCGATAACCCGACTATCAGTGCTTCATACTCAGCTTGGTTGTTAGATGTCAGAAAATTTAATTGAAGGGATTGCTCAATGGCTACTCCTTCCGGGTTTTCAATTATGATCCCGGTTCCGCTTCCCTTGGCATTAGACGATCCATCAACATATACTTCCCAAACTTCATCTTCTGTTCCTCCATTAACCGGGGTTAATTCCATAATAAAATCCGACAGCGCTTAAGATTTGATAGTGTGGCAGGCTTCGTATTTCAAGTCAAATTCAGACAATTGTATGGCCCAATTGATCATCCTTCCCACCAAATCCGATTTATGTATCACTTGTCAAATTGGCTGGTTAGTTCTGACAATTATTGTATGGCCTTGGAAGTAGGGGCGAAACTTCTTTGCTGTTACAAATAATGCAAAGGCTACCTTTTCTAATCTTTGATACCTCAACTCGAAACTTCGAAGAGCCCGACTTACAAAATAGACTGACACTTGGACATTGTTTGTTTCCCTTACCAATACTGCACTGACTGCTTCATCTCCCATGGATAAGTACAATATTAGTACCTCTCCAGGTTCAAGTTTAGACAATACAGGTGGAGAAGCCAAACATTTCTTTATTTCCTTAAATGCAGCCTCACAATTCGGGTTCCATTCTATTGTAGCCTCTTTTTTAAGTAATCTGAAAAAAGGAAGAGCTTTTTCTGCTGACTTTGAGAAAATGCTTTAAAGCAGCCAATCTCCCTGTCAACTGCTGAATCTCTTTCTTGTTTGTTGGAAACTTCATGTCCAACACGACTTTGCATTTGTCTGGGTTGGCTTCTATCCCTCTGTGGGTTAACATAAACCCCAGGAATTTTCTAGCCGAAACACCAAATGCACACTTGAGCGGGTTCAATCGAATACGGTATTCCCTCAGTCTACTGAATGTCTCTTCTAAATCTTGTATGTGATTAGGCATAGTAGTTGTCTTCACAATCATATCGTCTATATAAACTTCAATATTTCAGCTGAATTGGTGCTCAAGGACCTTGTTCATCATCCTTTGGTATGTGGCCCCCATGTTTTTCAACCCAAAAGGCATGACATTATAACAATAATTCGCCTTTTCACCTATAAAGGCCATTTTTCTTGGTCTTCCGGATACATAGCTATCTGATTATACCCCGAGTAGGCATTCATAAAAGATAATAACTGGAACCCGAATGAGTTATCTACTAGCTGATCAATATTGGGCATTGGATAAGAATATTTGGGGCACACCTTATTTAAGTCAATATAATTTGTGCACACTCGCCATTTTCCATTAGACTTCCTGACCATCACTACATTAGATAACCATGTAGTATATTGAATTTCCCTATAAACCCGACATCTAATAACTCTTTAATATGTTCCTCCAGTGCTTTTTTCCTTTCTGGGCCAAGCTTCATCTTCTTTTGTGCCAGAGGTTTTGATCCGGGATATATTGACAATTTATGACAGCAAAAGTTGGGATCTATCCCAGGTATTTCCGATGCCTTCGATGCGAAAACATCTTGATTATTTTTAAGGAACACCATCAGTTTGGCTTTGGTGGCCGAGTTGACCGTGTTACCAATTTTGGTTGATTTGCCAAGGTTGATTTCCTATTTGCAAGTCTTCTAAATCTTCTGCTGGCTCCGGTCTCCATTCCTCGGCATCTTCCCTCATGTCGAGCTCGACCATATTCACTGGCTTTCCTGGTTGGCGTTCCTCCATTTTCCTTCCATTTTGGTCCTCTTGACGTAGCCAGGGTGGTGAAGATGGGTCACCCTCGCTATCCTTGACTGTTTTATAATAACACTACCGGGATTCCTTCTGATCTAGCAGATTGTCACCACTTTGTCTTTATTCCCGACCATTTTTATCTTCTGATGTTTAGTAGATATCAACATATCCCATTTATGGATAGTTGGCCTTCCCAAGATAACATTATATGGTGAGGGAAAATTGGCCACAACAAACGTGACCCGTTCTGATTTAAATGCTTCCTTGTGCCTAAGGTCATCCGAAGATCAATAGAACCTTTAGGGTTAGTATTTTCCCCATTGAATCCTATCAACATTGTTTTACATGGCTTTAAATCTTCTTCGTCTAGATTCATCTTTTTAAACACGCTCCAGAGAATAATATCTACTGAGCTGCCATTATCTACAAACATCCTTTTGACCTGGCAATTAACCAGAGTTTCGGTGATTACCAAGCCATCTTCATGACCGGACACCACATCTTTCATATCTTCTTCCTGAAATAGAACACAGGAGGCTCTGTTTTGTTATTCTTACCTTTAAACTTGGGTTGTTCTCTCAGTGAAAGAACTTCCTTGAGATACTTTCTTCTTTGGTTGGCAGTATCTCCTCCTCCTCCCAAAGCTCCAAAGATGACATTGTAAACAAACTTGTGCCCTGGTCCATTGTGGAATTCGCAGAATCGAAATTAAACTACCCCGACTTTATTGTATAATGGACGAGGTCATTCCACCTTTTTCATGTCGGTTAGAGCTACTTCTCTCCAGACTTGTGATCGAGATGCATTTAGTGGAGTATATTTTTCATATTTAGCCTTATATTTCCTTGTCCTGAACTTGACATCCGAATTTCTGCCTTGGTTATGGACCCAATGGTTTTGCCTGCCTCTTGGAAGCGGACTCCTTCGTCTGGGACTTTTTTCTTTCTCTCTGCCCATTGCATTGGCAATTTCCATCTGTTCCAGCTCCAAATACTTTTTCGACCGAGCCCTAAACTCCAACAGTGATTTCATCGGGTCTTTGTATATTGACTTTGCCAACCGGGATGATTCACTCAACCCGGTAGAGATGAGATGTACGTGCACTTTTTCCTCCAATCCCTATACTTGCAAAGTTGCTTCCTGGAAATGGTCTAAATAACTTTGTAGCGTTTCACCGGGTTGCTGTCGTATTTTTTCCAATGCGAATTCAGACTTAGGTTGTTTCTTACTAGTTGCAAAATTCAGCAAAAACTTCTGTCCGAAATCTTTAAAATTGCGGATTGACCGGTGGTAACATATGGAACCATGTCTGATAGCTCCAGATAAAGTAGTAACAAAAATTCGAGAAATTATTGGCTCTTTAATTCCCCGAACACACATCTGCACATCAAATTCGTCTATTAGTACTTATGGATCTTGACTTCTGTCATATTTTGACAAGAAAGAACAATCAAAATCTTCTAAGTATCGGGCATTAACAATCTCATCAATAAAAGGACTATTGTTGTGTTGCCCTTTATTGTATTTCCTCCGATAAACTTCCCCCTCCATGCTTGTCCGAGGTGCAACTTTGATAACCGGGTTTTGGGCTATTATTATATCTGGGGCCATAACCTGGGCTTGGGTTGATTGGTTCACCCTTGCATTGATTGCTTGACGTAGAGTTGCCACCGGTGCATGTGTCATGTTTCCAACGTCATGATATATCGGGATTTCATCTCTTTGTTGGGATAGAACAACAACATTCATTCGGGAGGAACCCCCAATTTCAAAACGACTAACTGGTCCTTCTGAATTAGCTAGAATCACACTATTTCCAGGATCCACTTGATGATTCATCGAAGGAACTGGGATCTGATTGGCCTGTTGATTTGTGACGTTCCTGGCTGCATCACGACCTTGCTACCTGTGATTCTCATTGTGAACCGAATTCTCAATACTCCTAAAGCGTTGTTCTATGCGCTGTATATGCTATTCTTCTTCATGCCTCCATGCCATATTACGTTCCTCCATCTGGAGCGCTATGTTTCTGATGTCCTTCTGTCTTTGAAGGGCATATCTCCTCTCCATATCCTCCATTCGAGCCAGGATTGAATTGAGGACGTTGTTCATGAGACGCTCATCGGGCTCTGGATTAATATGTGCAATCAACGCTAGATGACGAATTTGATCTGAGCGATAAGCATATGGGGCTGCCTGTATCGCTAGAGCTGGAAAGAAGCCATGTCTGCAACCTCGTCACTAACGTGTACAACGTCATAATTTGCCCCTTCCATTATAGGATTAGAAGGTAATTCTCCTCTTTCACCTGCATCGGAACGTGGGTGTACTGTCTAGTTACTTCTCGTGTTTACCATTGTGAACCATGGGATTTGAAATTTATGGATTCCCACAGATGGCGCCAATGTTCTGTTTTTATGAACAGGGATGTCCAGCAAGTTTGCTGGTACTTTGATATTGGATCACTAACTCTCTCTAAGGTATTTATGAGAGAAAATACCTCTGGAAATATGATCACTATGCACTTCACTATTGAAGCAATACTCGACCAATGGTGGTGAGGTGTGTGCACAGTGTTAATGGAAAAGTAAGGTAAAGAGAACGTGTACCTTTCTCTATGAATATAACCCCTATTTATATGTGAGTTACCTCTAGACGTGCTGATGCTTTCTTCCAGTTTATTTGGCTAAAATCTCTAACTGTTGAGATAACGATCTTTATTTGTTGTGATACTCTTCAATGGTTGGTACGTGCATAGTTTAGATCTCCTTAACTGCTATTAAGATTTTGAAGTATTAGACCCTTAATGGGTCTTTCTGTGATTAACACTTTCAAGCCCATATAATGAATCCGTAACATAATTTAAAAATTACGTACTTAATAAATCATATTTATTTTTTATATAATGATAACTATGTTTGATATAAACTTTAATTTTATATACAAATGTTCCTCAAACATGCATAAAAACAACTAATTATAAATAATTTTAAAGAAACAATAATGTTATCATTTTCCTATATTTTATACATTAAATCATATAATTATATGATTTATTATCTGGTGTGCACCAAACATTAATTATGATTCAAACTTATCTTGATATTATCCTATCGTATTTTTTTTTGTTTCTCTCATATCTTAACAGTTATGTGTTGTAATTTTACGAGTTCAAAGCAATTAATTTTTCATTGTGAGTTTTCATAAGAATCAAAGCTAGGAGGATTACAATAACTCACACACTCTGTTCAATCAACTAAGCTAGAACCCTTGGTAAAAAAAGATGTGCATTTAATGACAATTTTGCTTGATGGGATTCGATAAAACAATACTTATATATATATATATATATATATTGTATTTTTTAAATTTAATTTCATGTTATTTTTAAAAAAATAAAATCAAATATTTTTCTCCTATTATTTTGATTATGGTCAAAATATTTGATTTTTTTCTTATATGTTTTGTTGCTTATTTTAAGAGAATGATAAGTTATACATATAAAAAAAAAAAAACATAAACACAATTGTTACCCATGGAAATTCATGGGTAAATAACAAGTTTTAATTAAAAACTTTTTCAATCCCTGTACAGAAAAAAAAAAAAACATTGCTATGAAATTCTCATAAATACTAAAAAATTTAGTTTTTCAAAACTGTTTGCACACAACTCCATTATTGTGTTATCTACCATATATAATTCTCCAGATGCTCAAAACTAACCACAAATATTTTAAAATAATTAACTTTACCCACTATCATAAAGTATGTTTTACACTATTTAATTAAGGGAGAATAAAATACAATTTTTATGAGATCCCAGAAAATCACCACACACTCTAATAAGTGGACATCATAAAATTAAACCAAGGTCCATGATATGAATCTAACTACAGATTGTCTTGAAAACAGATAAAAGTTAAAAAGAGAACATGACCCCAATTGCAACATGTTGATAGAATCAAAGTTATCAAGAGAAGTGTGACCCTATCCATGACCGACCGATAGAACCAACACTATAAAGTTTTTTAAGCCAAGGGCAAAAGGGAAATTCTCACAATAGAAAAACACTCAAATTGATTGATTTTGAAATTCTGCCTTAAAAGCTTACAAGAGCTTCCTACTTATAGGCTAAACTAAAAAACCCTTGAAGTACAAATAGTGAACTTCCACTAGGCATTAATTTTCCACTAACATTTATTTTTCACTAACCATCACAATGACTCATTAAGTCCTACTAGTCATCATAATTGTTTCTAGTATTGCCTTGTTAGGGTTTAGGACAAAAAGATTTGATGTTGATTTTTATCCATCTAGCTATGACTAAGGGGATAGGGTTAAAGTATTTTGGATATTACATGATTTAAGATTTGTCTATATGCAAAACTATGTCTATGATGGGGTTAGAAGGTTATGGAAGGCCTAACTTGTTCTAAATTGATGTTCTACAATGAGCAAGTTGTAGATTTGTGTTTCTAGATCCCAATTTTAGATTTGTCTCATGCTTTGAAATATAGACATACTCGAAGGGAGCACAATTGTACTTAGTGAAGCACACCATGCCATGACCAAGTTGTATTGCAGGATTTCTAGATTTATGTTCTATAATGAGCACAATCGTGCAAGGTTTCTAGATCCTTTTTTTGTGTTTGTCTCATGCTTTGAAATATAAACATACTTGAGCACAATCGTGTTTAGTTAAACACATTCATGCTAGGATTCATATGTAATGCCTTTATGGGTTGCATAATTTACTTGTTAATTGCTCACATGTTTTAATACCATAATTATGAGATATAATTATTCTGAATGTATATTCATGTTATACATTGTATGACATTGTAGTGTCCTTAAGACACTAATTGAGACCTTCGTATCATTAGTTTATTCTATTGCTTTCAGAGTAAGTAGACTAAGGCAATAGAAATGATTAAATTTGCATGTGCATTGTTTTCAATTTAATCTCTGTACTAGGACCTTTTTAGATGAAGTTTGTGACCTCCTATGTGAGGAATACCAGTTTATATTCTATGATTTTTTTTGTTAATTTGTAGGATGCCTTGGATACCAATTCTTTGATGTGTTTATTATTTTATTATAAAGTTTACAAGATTTTAGTTTTGGAAATGTATGTTCTACAATGGCATGTATGATCTTCTCATAATACTTAGGAGGGTGTTACAACCAAGACTTAGGTGGGTGAAATCCCAACATTAAATTTTGTCTTATCCTCCAAATAATTTACATAGAAAGCAATAAGGAGTGGGGTAAAAAAAAATTAAAACCTTGCAAAGTGATTGTTGCATTGAAGCATGTAACTATTATTGTCATAAAAATAATTGAAAGAATAACATTTTGTTTTAGCCCCATACTTATTGTACCTATTATATAAGAGAGAGAAGATGCTCTAAAAATAGTGTTTTCTCTTTGACTTTTCAACTACCTAACAAGAACTAAAACAATTGGCATGAAAAAAAATTCAACTTCCTATATCCAATTGTCATAAGGGAGATATACAAAGTACTCAATTCCTTTAATTCAAGTGTACATTTTGTGTACAATTAATTGGACACAAGTGATTAATGTGGTGAAGTCAAGGTTGCATCGTTTGCGTATTATTTGAGTTTGATCATTGGTGGAAAATATTATTGGTCATACTTTATGTACCTTTTGTTGAACTTCAAATTAATTCATGTCTCTTTCCCCTAATGAACTAGAGGGTTAATACCAAAAAATGTGTACATTTTGTAACACCCCGGACGTGTTATCATTAATAATATCAGAATCGCGCTATCAGCGTTATATAAAAATGGTACGAAAGTGATAGAATCGAATTTCTTGATTACATTATGCATGGAATATAAAACTACATCATAACACATACACAACAACGTAGGCAGATATACAAAACCAAACTCAGATAAACAAGAGGATACATAAAAACTCATACACATAGCATAGCCTGTACATATACATACAACTCATAGTTCCGACCACATCTGTGGTTATACATCAACATATGTACAGGACCACGGGTGTACACTCACACCCTATCCCTACACAGGGTACAAGACAGAGATCAAACAAAAGAACTCTTCTAGTCTTCATCTGCAGCCCATGACCACTCCAGCACACTCAACTAGGGCCTCCTGCCCGGTGGTAGCTCCTCTCCTCTAGAAGCACCTGAAAACCACAACCCACAATAGGGGTGAGATAAACATCTCAGTAAACTCAGGGTTATGGGAGATCCTCCCTTGCCCTGGTTCACCCCTAAGCACAGACACATAACAAAACATAACAAAGCCTAGGACATCATCCTGACTATCACACATTCCCAGCTATCTGGGTACTAACTGGATGCTATCAGCATCAGAGGTATCCCACCTCATACTGGCTCTCGAGCCATCTCAAAACCGTCTCAACGAGTCGAGCCATAGCCATGGCATCTCAACTCGTACTGGCTCTTACAGCCGTCTCATAGATATCTCACAGAGGTACCATAACATAGTGTCAACCACTGGACACTTTCCATACCAGAGAGGCACCGCCTCCAAAAACCATGAAACCAATGCCTGAGGACTCTCACTCAGGACTTTACTTATCCAGATATGGCTCATCTAAGAGGCCTTAGGCTCTAATCCCCTCGGGAAGTCCTCTCTTAGAGATACAACATATCTGTCTATTGCCTGGCCTCTCCAGGACTTTCACAACACATGCCTGAGGAGTCAATCCACACAGGGAGCACCATCCATCAGGACTTCCATCTCAACTGCCTGGGGAGTCAATCCACACAGGGAGCACCGTCCCACAGGACTTCCACTGCCTGGGGAGTTATCCACAACGGGAGCACCGTCCACCAGGACTTCCATTGCTTGGGGAGTCATCCACCAAGGAAGCACCATCCACCAGGACTTCCACTACCTGGGGAGTCATCCACAACGGGAGCACCGTCCACCAGGACTTCCACTGCCTGGGGAGTCATCCACAACGGGAGCACCATCCCACAGGACTTCCAGAAACTGGCCTGAGGATAACCACTCAGGACTTTCATAATCATTGCCTAAGGAGGAACATCCATACAGGGCAATCCATCCTTAGGACTTTAGGCGGAGAGCAGTGGCACCTCCCAAGGAATCTCAGCTATTCCAAGGGAGTCCTCAAACTCTTCCTCTGGCTAGGGAACCTTATCTAGCCCGATACTATTCCAGTATCCTATAGGTTCCAACACTGGCCATCTCATGGTCTTTATCTCATAAAAAGTCACAGAACACTCTCACAGTGTTTATCAATCCAGAGGCCCAAGGCCACACACCTGAAGCCACAGGTGCCAAAACACCCTCACACTATCTCAGTGTCTATCCTAGGATTCATCATTTCAGCCCAGCACACACTAGGCCATCATATATTCATATTCATATTTCTGGAATGGTCTGAGTTTCACTCAAAGTACCGTTCATCTAGCCTCTCAAGCTTACAACAATATCAGGCCACATTGGCCTTTCTCTCCACAGCATGCACATAAACATATATATATAATCAAACATGGCATGCAACCATCACCCACTTGGGTGGCAACCAAAAATAAGGAAATAATCCCCGGAACGATGAGCTTACCTGGCAAGCCGTGCCTCACAGCTTCAACCTCGATCTATGGCCTGCGTCTTTGACACCCACAGTGTCAAGCCCTAACAAGGCACATAACCGCATATCACAGACCATTCAAGCAGATAACATGAACAAGCTCATCAAGCAGTCCTCAACTGCCTCAGAGAAAGGAACCTTAGTCCCTTCTATCAACCCAGGTTATCTACCTAAGGTTCCTCAGGCTCATCCTCTACAAGCCTTTCCATAGACCCTCAGTGGTCTATCTCAGATCAAACATGGCCTTAGAGTCCCCACAAACTCAACTCAAGCCATTCACAATGAGCATCACAGCTCTCACAACCCAAATACTCTGGGTTTCCATAGGGCTTGAACGATCTAACTCACAAGACACCGTTCCCATGGCCTCACAGGCACCACAAGCCCATCATTTTGGCTCTTGCATGTCTCAAATCAAGTCAGTCCAAGTCACACATGCACAACCTAGAGCCAAAACCAACATTCACCAAATCACAAATTGAAAGCTAATCCTTTCTTCTCTCATCATTCTAAACACATCTCTCAACTGGACCCAGAGCTAATTCTAGCTCTATCACAGATGGGTCACTATTCATCAAAGCCCTCCAATCACAAAATCAATCGGAGAAACTCGAGTTTCTTACCTCAGAACTGATGACGAAGGTCTCTGGGCAACTTTCCCTAGCCTTGGTGCAGTTGAAACACCGCCGTTCCTCGCCCAAGCTCGAGTTCTCTTCAGCTTCTCTCAGAGGAGGAGTTTTCTGGGGTTTCAATGAATATGGAGGAAGGATTCCAGCTCAAACTTAGTTTCTAGGAGGTTTACTGGGCTTTGGAAGTGATTAGGGTCACAAGGCAAGGTTATGGGAGCTTGGGAAGCTCTCCCATGGCTGCTGGCGTCCAAAGGAAGAAGAAGAAGGTTTTCTTCTTCTGAAAATCGCGACAGCCCTTATATACTGGGCCTGCTCGAGGTCTGGCGCGATCCGCGCCACCTCCGGCGCTACCCGCGCCAGCTGTACCGCCATTGTGGCGCCATCAGCGCCACACCCACGCTACCAGCGTGAACCTGCCGAACCTGTGGCGCGATCCGCACCACACCCCACGCCATCCGCGTCACCATCAACCTAGTTGGCGCCCTTCACGCCACCATGGCGCCCCAGGCGTCAACTTCCAGAGATCATGGCGCTCTGAGGGCCAACCTGGCGCCATTGGCTCCGAATTCCAGAGAGTCTGGCGCTATCCGCGCCAACCCTGCACCATTAGCGCCACACCCTGTACAGGGTTTTCTGCTGAAGGATCCTGGCGCCATCAGCGCGGGATCTGGCGCCACCCGCGCCGCAGGGAGGGTCCTTACACATTTTGTGAGATCTTGCACAATTAAGAGACAAAAACACATCAAAGCATTTGTAAAGTGCAGCTAATTAAAACATTAAATATTAAGTGGCAAAATTTGTCTCATTTTCACCCTTTTGGCAGTTATAATCATTAATGGGGGAGAAGAGATAAAACTCAATTTAGACAAAATAATTTGTTATATATTAAATAGTAGACATTTATTATAATTTAAGGAAAAAGGAAATTAAGATATTAAAGTGTAATATTTTTTATAATTTCTATAAAAAATAATTTTAAAAAGAAAGCATAAAGAGTAACCAAAGAATTTCATGAGTCAAAACATAATCTTATCTTTACATTGTTACAATATTAAATATGATATAACATGTATAAAATACTAACATATATATATATATATATATATATATATTTACAACGATTATATGTTTGAAAATATGATATATAATAAATAATTATCATATATGAACCAAATGATTTAGGATTTTAAAAAGATAGAATATTTAATAATTTTTTGTCATATATGAATCAAATAACTATTCATTTGTTCTGAAAGCTCTTATGAACGAGTGGTGCAACATTACTTACATGGTATTAGGAACAAAGCTTCAATTCTTAATTTGTGTCATTTTTTTCTTTGTAAATCATATGTATTTTTTATTATAGACAATTATGCTCAATTCAGGTAGGATTGTTGTGGATGATAAAATCTTTGCGTTTAAATATTTAACATAACTTTATACTTAGTACTTGAATTTGAGACCACTACCTACAATAAAATATTTTTTCACCAATAAATCAACATGTTCAGTGGTTATCCCATGTAATTTGCTAATTATTTACATATATGTGTGAAACATGATAAGGACTAAATAAATTAGATAACACAATAGTTAATCATCAGTGAGTGTTCTTTAAAGAGATATAATATATAATGGAGAAATAATTTGGGTAACCAATAGAAATTATAAAATTTTGCAATTTAACTTTTTATTATACAATAATATGTGTTAAAAATCACTAATGGTATTGTGTTTTCGTTGACGACAATCTTTTAGATAACTGACGTCATTCATATGTATTTATTTATATAATTGCCATCACGTTTTCGTTGACAATGGTTTTTTTGAAATCGTCGCTGATGGAGCATCGTAGAATGTGGTTTTGTAGTAATTGGTGATGACTAAATAATTTCTTGTACGATTTTAATATTTATTTATTAGTGACAATTTAATAGTCAATAATTAAATAATTACTCAAATTCATAGTAACTACTAAAAAGACAATTAGATGATTTCCTGTCCATATTTTTTCAAAAAAGCAATTAAAGAATAAAGTGGTCTAATAAAATATAGAAATCAAAAGAATAACTTACTTTATGTAGATGATACCGATTTAAAATATCATATTACAAAATTGTTATAGTCACAACTTTATATATTATAAAACAATTGTCATCCTAAAAAATAACAATGTCTTCTAGAATTTGTAAGTGATACAATTTATATATACATACATACATACATACATACATATATGTGTGTGTGTGTGTGACTCACATGTTTATAGCA
>PYAF01005321.1:2113-12135 GCA_007407185.1 Glycine tomentella | reverse complement strand
GTGAGATGGCAGCTCTTGTTTTCTTCTTTATTTGATCTTAATTTCCCTTGTTTTGGCCTGCAAACACTTAATTGGTATTAAATTGCTTTATATAACATAATATACTAAATATGCCTAATTCTTACACTATTTTCTAACTATTTACTCTAAATATGACCTAAACTAATGCTATATTTAAGATGTGTTTGCAACACATCAGAATGTCATCATTGAACTGACTCAATTGAGAATTTCTAATAGTTAACATTACCTCAGTGGGAAGTTCTCAAGAAGAAATATAATAGTTTCCTTTGACATGAGATTATGATAGTAATTAAAAAGTTAGTTATTATGTTTTTATTTTGGACACCTAATGCTTAGGGAACTAGTTGAATGAATATTGGATATGATTAAATACTTGTAGAATTAATGATTAATCAAGAAGAAATTCATCAACTCTAGGTAATGAGTTTGAGCTCTATGATATATTAAAACCTTGACCAAGACAATTGAATGAAAGAAGAAAAGAATTTCTGAAGTCATTCATTGATTAAATGTGTTAGCTTATTAGAGTTCTCGAGTTAACCTTGAGCTGTAAATGAAGAAACGAAATATTACATTATTCTTCTATTGGTTCTTGAAGGTAAAATATGTTACTTCATGCTATCGGATGTTAAGGAGCATTGCTAGATGTCTACCTTGATTAGTAAATTAATTATGATTAATTTACTAGAGGTTTAGTATTGAACCTACGGGGTCACACACAAACGAGTGTTTCAATCTTTGCAAAAGAAAATATAATTTATTTGATAATTAAATTAGAGAATTTAATTTAATCAAATGAATATCTTAGTGGAATATTATTATATTCTTTGCTAGACCAAGAATGTAATTAATATAAAAAAATGAGTATTTTTAAGAATAATATTCTATTGCTACATATCAAGATCAGATCATGTGATTAGTTATTTTAATTATTCATGTGATAACTGTGAATTATCTTTGTCTTATATAAGGAAGCTTCTTGAAATAAAAGATATGAGATAACTTTTTTTTTTATAAAGATAAAGAGATATGAAATTATTTTAAATAACTTCTTTCCCTTTTCTCTTTGAAAATGCCCAAATCCATATCACTTTAACATTATAAATAGAAGCATTTACCTGAAAGCAAAGTGTACCAGATACAAACTAGAAAAGTTCAAGCCTAATTTTAGACCTGAAAAGTAGAAAGAGGATTTGAAAATAATAGGAATACTCACAATAACCAAGAGGGGGGTGAATTGGTTAAAACCTTGGTATTTTTAAAATAATTCAAATAAGAGTTTAGGATGTTTATCACTTTCAAAAACAAGAAACATTTTTACTTAATCAAATAACTCAGCCCCTAGAAATCAATTGCTCAAAACAGAATTTGTTGGACAAATAATATGAATCAAAGAATCAATGAACAAGATGAGTAATAGAGATAGAAAAACAAAAACACAAGCAATTTATAATTGTTCACTTCACAACAGAAACTACATCCAGTTTCTTCTAATTCACACTGAATTAGAGTTCCACTATTATAAATTTTTGTTCTTACAAGCTTTTACAAAACCTCCCTTTATCAACACTAGATAAAGAATAGAAATCTAAAACCCTATTAGACTTCTAAAGAGCCAGAACCAGAGAACATTACTCTGTTCTTTAGCTAGAGAACCCTTATCTAGACCCAAGCAATAAGAATCCACTTACAATAGCCAATTACAACAGAAATTCAAAACTAATTTACAAACAAAGATTAAGGAGAGAGACAACTTGATGATCCAATGAATGTAATGCACACGAGTTACCAAGTCAGGTTGAATAGCAAACAATATCAGACCATGCTTTTCCTTAACCTTGAAAAGTTTCTTGCTCAAGAATCATTCAAAGACCTATGAATGTTTTGAATGAAGCAAGAAGTGATAGAACACAGAAAATCACTTTGAAAGACTTAGAAGGCTTGTGTATACTCAGAAATACAAAGTGGTCAAGTTAGAAAACAAGTCAAGCCTTCAAACTTATTTATAACAGATTTTGTAACTAACTGTAATCGATTAAATGCGCCAGATAATCGATTAAAACGCTTATGTAATCGATTAATTTATCACTTAATCGATTAAAATGTTTAAGAAGGTTTCTGGGTTTCAACAACGAGCAAAATAATCGATTAAACCGAGCTGTAATCGATTAAGACAGAAAGTTCAGTTTCACAAAATGAACTGTGCAATCGATTACGAATTTCGGTAATCGATTAAGTCAGAAAATTAGGATTTTCAAAATGAACTATGTAATCGATTACGGATGATGATAATTGATTATTCCAACAAAACTTAAAATCTGTTTTCAACTATGTAATCAATTACACTATGTCAGTAATCGATTAAAACATTTAACAAAGCAGTTCAATTTTAATTAAATGCCAAATAATCGATTAATCTGATAGGTAATCAATTAAGTTGTTCATGAAGGTTTTTCCAAATAGAACGAAGAACAAAAAAATCGATTATACCTTTAAGTAATTGATTAAAACAGCAAAAAATTATTTTTCCAAAAACCTTTTAATCAAATTAAATCCTTAACCAAAAAGATAAAAGCTTTGATGTTTTAATGAAAACCATTTAAGCTTGTTAATGGATGAATGAATGCAATGCAAGGATCAACAGATTGCCTTTCTCTTACACTTGATGCATTTACAAAACTTCAAGGCACTTCAAGCATGTTGAAAGCTCAAAACACATTTCTGAATCAAAGTCTATCACTCTTCATGGTGCTCCCTCTATATCCAATAATCTCCCCCTTTTTGGCTTTGAACATGCCAAATTCTTGATTGATCATTTGTTGGACTTGAAGTTCTTTGAGGAAATCAAAATAGAAGACTTGAGCTTTTTCAAACCTGAAAATAATCACAGGCTTTTTGCCAAGAACAATAGTTAAGATATCTGCTTGCTTTATCCAACATTCATTAACTCGTATATCTAACTTAATTTGTTAATTTTCTTACTTAGCTCCCCCTTAATTTGACAATCCATTCAATTTTTTGATTTGTGCAAAAAAAATGTGTAGAAAAACAGGGTAGAACAGAGTAATATGCAGAGCATACAATCAACCAACCATTTCTCCCTCTATTTGGCTTATCGAAGGCAAAAAAATAAACAGCACAACGGATAATATAAAGGAAAAACATAGAAACTTTCATTTAATCAAGGAGGGAACCATTACATTGCTTAAAGAAAAAAATAAAAACAGAAAACTTAAAAATAGAAAATAGAAAGAGGAATTACAAGACTTTAGAAAGAATTAGACCCATCAAACATCAATTTTGTTTCAATACTTTCTAGCCTAGTCTTAATTTCCTTTAAGGTTGAATTGGTCTCAGCCCTATGTTCATGATGAAGAGATAACAGGCCATTGATATGTGTTCGTCGAAACGCTCCAAAACAAATTAACTATGCTAATTCTATAGTACAGGATTAACCTAGGTCGACTTAGAGACACTATCAATATGGTTCTAGCTTCAAATCACGAATAATAGTAAGGGGAATTTTATCGAACAGTTTGCGTGCAACAATTAAAGCATATGAAAATACAAGCTAAGATTAAAGAACAACGCAAAAACTAGCAGAATTGATAACAAGTAATGTAAAGCATATTAAAAAGCATCAATCCAATTCACCAAACCAAGCTATTCAAATTATCATAGTTCTCATGAATTTATCCTATTATGAACATTCATTCAATCTCACTAGAAGCAATTCAATCGAATCAACTCCCAACTTAATTGAAATCACAACCCTAACTGAAATATCATCCAATTAATCGATGATTAATAATTGAAATTAGGACATGAATCCATAACCTAATCCATTTTCAATCCTAAAGGCATTCATAATCATGAAAATAGAATAGAAATTGAAGAAGAAGGTGAACATTCAAATAGAATTCGAAATACTAAACCGGAACTCCAATTCTCCTCTTTCTTGGGTTGGATCCTTGGATTGATTAATGATTTAGCCTCCCATGATCATCATCAGTGAAAGCCCCATGGAGTAAGTGAAATAAAATGGAAGAATAGCAAAATGAAAATAAAGAAGATGAAGAACAATGAAGAACAATTGAGAGAAAATGAAGAACAAGGGTTTTGATCCTAAAAACTTAAAGAGAGAAAATGTAAAACTGTTTTTATTAATGTAAATGTGATGTCTAAGTTTGTCCAATGTCACTAATATGTAGTGACTAAGTCTGAAGAAAAGAATGGGCCATGAACAAAACCCATCAATTCTAATTATTTACTATTAACAACCATAAAAATCAAATTTGCTGCCCAAAATATAAGTGCAGTGATTTTGAATTCGAAGCCCAAAATGACCCTCAAAATGACAGAATTAGCCTCGACTTATTTCTGACAAACTTGTAGATATTTTTGTTATATTTCCAGGGACTACTAGAATGCTCCATTTAGAGTTTTGTAGAGCTCTATAGGTCTTATACAAGGCAGATAGGTCAAGTGAGCATAAAATCCGAAAATACGCTACAACTAGCAATTAAGCCCACTTACTTGCCTAAGACAAAAACTGAATTAGAATGGAAAAATAAAAGTCCAAGAGAAGTTAATTAAGCTAAGAAGGATAGAAAAATATTTAACTAAAAACACTCCATCATCCATCCATCTTTTGAATCATTAAGGATTCAAATGGACTATAGGTAGGTTGAGTAGGGCCTCTTTCTTCAGCATCTTCATCATCATCCTCTTCAATTCCAGCAGCAACAATGAACAACTTGTTGACCAGCCATTTGCCATCCTTGAGGTGTCTTAACCATCCCTAGTTTGGTTAGATGCTTCTCCTTGATGAGACTGTTGCTTTAGTTGGTGTTGTCCACCACTTCATTAGAAACATCTATGTTGAAATAGTCTATGAATCTAAAGACAAGCACAACATAGGGAAAAGGATAGTTCATAAGCCTCTTGGACTTTAGCATAATTTCCTCAAAAATGAGAATCCAATTCATCTAAATTGAATTCTGGAGACCATACACAAGTTGCAGGTCATCATCAGTGGATTGGGCATGGTTTGTGGCTCTAGGAGTGAGAATGTAAGTAATTATATAATGAAGAAGTTTGTCTTCAATGAATGGTAATCGATTAAAGCAGAACAACATGTTTTCTAGGTATAGCCTATGTAATTGATTACAATGAATGGTAATCGATTAAAGCAGTAATGCATGATTTTGATTTTACACTATGTAATCGATTACTAGAACACTGTAATCGATTAATGTGTTCTTCATGCCTTTTCCAGATTTAAAATGAAAGCATGTAATCGATTAAAACATCAAGTTTTCATTTTTTTCAAAACTTCAACCATGAAAACATGAACTTTGAAAAATCATTTAAACACTTTAGTTAATTAATCAAAGACATGTATGCATGAGGATGAAAATGCAAATGCAATGAAGGATCATAAGGAAATGCACTTGAGACACTTAGATAATTACAAATGCCATCAAAATGATTGGACATGTAAAAAGCTAAAACTTCAAGTCATCCTTGCGTCAATCTTCTTGCAGCTTCCTTTAAATCCAACAGTTTCATCTTATGATCCATAGCATTGCATAAACCTCATTCATTGGCTTTCATTCATGATTTAACAAAGCACATGATTTGTGAAAAAGGTTTAAGATTTCATGATTGCATAAAAGCCATGTGCTCAAAGGTTCATGTTTTTGGAAAAACTCTTTTTGACTGCCTTAATCGAATACCACAAATTGGTAATATATTACTTGAGCCTTGAAGAATAGAATAATCGATTACCAGCATTAAGTAATAGATTACTCAATACAAACACAGAGCAAGACCTGTTTGTATTAATCGATTACCATTTATCTATAATTGATTACTAAGAACTTTTGTGAAAAGGAAAAACCTCTGTGCTAATCGATTGCAGGACGTATTTATCGATTACTTTGTTCATACATCTTTTCCAGAAAGCTCAAGAACAAATTAATTGATTAAATGAACAATTAATCGATTACTTAAGAGTAATTAATCAATTACATGGACGTATTAATCAATTACATTCAGTTACATTAGTTTTTCTATATAAAGCTGTTAAATCTTTTTGAAAAAAACACATTCTTACAATTTGAGATTTTCACTGATTTTCAAAAGGCTTCTGAACTAAGAGAAAATTCACTGAATAACAAAGATCTTGTCCTACAATTCAAAATTCTTATGAGTCATTGGTAGAATTCTCTTTGGACAAGATTTTCAGAGGAGTTTTTTGGAGAGCTTGGTCTAAAATTTGCTTTCTTTCACCCTGATCATTGATTGGTAACGTTTGCATTTACATTTTAGATTGTTAGTTGCTATTGCAAAAGGGTTCTTTAAGATTTTCTAAAGTAGGTTCTCTAGAGGGAAAAATAGAGAAGGGTTCTCTATGTCTTGATCATTAGAAGTCTAATAGGTGTTTAGATTTCAGTTCCTTATCTAGGGTTGATAAAGGGTGATCTTTGTTAGCTTGTAAAAAACATATTTTGTTGATAGTGGAACTCTAATCATAGTTGTTGATTATACGAAACTGGATGTAGCTTCTCTTTTGAGAGGTGAACTAGTATAAATTCTTGTGTTGATTACATTCTTTATTCTCTTCTTGTTATCTCAATCTGAAACTATTTGGTGAAATCTTTATTACTCAACAAGTAAAAGTTTTTGTAATTGTTTTCTTAAGCATTTCAGTTTTTGAAAAAATAGAATGCAGATTTTCATTCAATCAAATGACCTAAGTGCATGAAATGCAATAGAAAAAGGTCCATTGGTTCCTATGAAAACTGCTCATAATAATATGATTCCCAAAGAGTGGGATGAGATGACAGATGCAGAAAAGAGAGTTGTTCAGTATGATTTTAAAGCTAAGAACATGATTACTTGTGTACTTTCTTCTGATGAATTCTTTAGAACTATTAGGTGTAAAAGAGCAAAGGAAATGTGGGAGATGTTGGAAGTCACTCATGAAGGGACTAATGAAGTTAGAAGATCAAGGAAGCATGTCTTGATTCAGGAGTACGAAATGTTCAAGATGAACACCACAAAAAACATATCTCAGCTCCAAACAAGATTCACTCACATTGTAAATCATCTTCTTGGTCTTGGGAATCAGCAAGTTCATGAAGAACATAAAGAACAAGAAGTTCACTAAGTTCAACAAAAGAAAGGACAACAACAACAACAACAACAACAACACAAACTGCACATGCTTCAAATATGGTAAACCAGACCACATTAAATCTTATTGTCCTATATTGTTAAAGAAGCAATTAGATGAAAAGAAGAAAAAGAAAGAAGGAAAGCCAAAGAAAGCCTACATAGCATGGGAAGACAATGACTCAACAACTTTTGAATCATCTAGTGAGAATGAAGAAGCTAATGTATGTCTCACTTTTACAATAAGTGAAGATGAAGAATTATCAAGTGCTGAATCAGAGGTAAATCCTAAATTTTACCAAATTGTTGATGTTTTCCATGATATGCATGAAGAGGATAAAATGCTTGAAAAATCCAACAATAGGCTGAAAGAAAATCTTAGATGGCATGTCACCAAACTTGCAGCAATGCAAGCTGTAATTTGTAACTTGAAAGAAGAAAATGAAAAACTTGTTTCAAGCTACAAAATTAATGGGTGTGTATGTGCATCTTCTTCATCAAAAGTAGATAAATGCAAAGCTTTACAAAAGAAATTTGATGAATTCAAAAGGAGTCAAGGTGAAAAGTATATGTTATACTTTCTGAAAATGCTTATTTGGTTGATCTTTTGAAAAGGCTTTATAGAGGAAAATGCAGTTTAAATCAAATGCTAAGTGTACAAAAGTATGCTTGAGATACTTCTGGTTTGGGATACAAACATGGATGATATCACGTTGTCGACACGCACCAAAACAATTTAACTAAGCTAATTCTGTAGCACAGAAATAACCTAGGTCGACTCAGAGACACGATCAATATGGTTCTAGCTTCAATTTACGAATAACAGTAAGGGAAGAATTTTATCAAACAGTTGGTATGCATAAGTAAAACTTGCAAAAACATAAACTAAAATTAAAGAGCAACACAGAAACTAACAGAATTCAAAAGAAGTAATGTAAAACAGAATTAAAACATCAATCCAATTCACCTCACCAAGCAATTCGAATCATCATTGTTCTTAGAAATTAATGCTATCATGAAAGTTCATTCAATCTCATTAGAAGCAACTCAATCGACTTAACCCCTAAATTGATTGAAACCACAACCCTAACTGAAATATCATCCAATTAATCTGTGATTAATATTCAAAATTAGGAAATGAATCCATAACCTAATCCGTTTTCAATCCTAAACGCATTCATAATCATGAAAACATAATAGCAATTGAAGAAGAAGATGAAGATTCAAATAGAATTCGAAATACTAAACCAGAACTCAAATTCTCCTTGTGCTTGGGTTGGATTCTTGGATTGATTGAGGATTTAGCCTTCCATGATCATCATCAGTGAAAGCCCCATGAAATGGTTGCACAAAAATGAAAGCACAACAAAACGAAAATGAAGAACAAGGAAGAACAGTAAAGAGAAAATGAAGAACAAGAGTTTTATTCTAAAAACTAAATGAATGAAAAATAAAACTTGTTTATTGAAATGTCAAGAGTGGTGCCCAAGTTTCACTAAAGTCACAAATATATGTAGTGACTGAGTTCTGAAAATAAAATGGGCCACAAACAAACCCAACAATCTAATTATTTGCTATTTACAACCATGAAGTCAAATTCGCAGCCCAAAATTACAAGTGCAGAGGTTCTAACTTCAAAGCTTAAAATGACCCTCTAAATGACAGAATTGGCCTCAGGCTATTCTAACAAACTTGTAGATCTTTTCGTTATCTTTCCAGGGACTCCTAGAATGCTCCATTCGGAGATTGGTAGCACCCTATAGGTCCTGCACAAGTCAGATACATCAAGTGAGCAAAAAATTCGAAAATACGCAACAATTAGCAATTAAGCCCACTTACTTGCCTAGGTCAAAAACTGAATTAGAATAGGAAAATAAAGGTCCAAGAGAGGTCAAATAAACTAAGAAGGATAGAAAAATAATCAACTAAAAGCACTCTATCAATGAAGCAAAACCTTTTGGAAAAACCAATTGTGTACCACCAAAATAGAAGAATGAAAGAGGTTTTTCAAAAACTAAGTATCAACAATTGACTAATTTTGAAAGGGCATCAAAATCTGTAACTTACAATTACTGCATGAAGAAAGGTCATAATCTCATAGGTGCCATGCTAGAAGATTTTATGTGCCTAATGGAGATTGCATTTGGGTTTTCAAAGAAAAAGAGAAAAATAGCTAAACCCCTATGGACCCAACCTAAATTGGGTACCTTTATTTGTCACTTAATTTGAATGTTGCAGGTGTGTCTTAGAGCAAAATCATCATTATGGTAGCTTGAAAGCGGATGTTCTAGACACATGACAGGTGACATATCCATGCTTACAAATGTTACTCTAAAAGATGGAGGATTTGTCACTTATGGCGACAATAACAAAGGGAAGATAGTTGGAGAAGGAAACATAGGAGATAACTTTAAACCATTATAAAAAATATTCTCTATGTGGAAGGTTAAAGCACAATCTCTTAAGCATAATCTATATTAATTCGATAAAAATGGTATTATTTAAAACTAAATAATTAAATTATATTTGTCAAACACAATGTAGTATTTTTTTAGAATATAATGAGTTATTCCTTAATAAAAACTATGTAATGAGTCATAATTTTCATGTATTATCTATAATTTTACGTTGAGTATAACTTTACAACTTATAAAGAATTATACTGTTAACAAATTAGAAATTATATTATGTGACTTCTGAAGTAATTATTATAAATGTCATCAAACTTATATTCATATATAACAATTGTTATTAAATGACAATATAAAAATATTTACACTATTAATATATTTTAATTCAATTATTTTATTTTATTTTGC
>PYAF01005320.1:29891-41941 GCA_007407185.1 Glycine tomentella | reverse complement strand
GTTTAATTTCATTCTTAATCCACATAATCATCCAAACTACTTTTGCGTATTTTCTGTTCTTGTTCAATCACAATCCTTACAATTATTGTGAAACCCTTCCAATCCCTGTGGAGACGATACTTTACTTACTCTTTATTACTTGTTAAACGATCGGTGCACTTGCCGTAAACGCATTAGCATAAATCGCAAACAACAAATATCCCTGTGTATTACCATTCCTTTTGGGTTTTAAACGTGGCAGATGTGTTTTTCATTTGAATTATAACAACATAAAATTTTGGAGTATGGCCATTATTTTGGAGGAATTGCTTAATATGCATGTTGTATGAACTTTGAAATATAAACCTGTTCAACAATTATATTATGCATTCTAACTTGGAATTTGCTTGTATTGCTCTATCATTCTAACTTGAAATTTGCTTGTATTGCTCTATCATTATTTTACATGACATGCTATTTGTGTGGTGAAACTTTTATGCTCTGGTTTGGATGTTCTTTCTATTATAACATCCTACTATATGTGCACTTCAATTCTTAAGGCTCATCTATTGCTTCTCAATCTGGTGTGGGACTTGGAGTGCAGTCATCAGGTCTTAGTGGTATTGGTTCCACCTCATTACCACAACCACCCAATTCTGTCCATTCCCCATGTAGGCAACAATCATTGCTATCAGTTGTTTCCTAGGATGCTGAAGTGATGATTCTTCGTTCTGCCTAGGCACACATTAAGATAATGAATGATACATGACACCAAACGATGAGACCATAATGACATAACAAGAACTTTGGCAATCCCCTTATCACAGGTAGATCTCCTCTCATTGGCAAGAGAATGATGTTGGTGCAATGGAGCAGACAACCTAGTTTTCAACTATCTTTGCTCTTCCTCCTCATCAAGTGAATGCCCTTAGCCTTTTTCTTCCACCTCTTTCTCAGCTTTCTTCTCCTTCATATTTTCCACTCTTCCTTATCAAGTTGATGCCTTTAACCTTCTCCATTTCAGCCTCTTTCTCTGCTTTCTTTTTCTCTAACTCTACTTGTTTGGAATTCTCTTCATGTGCTTCGAGAAACAACCCTGTAAAATTTAAGAGAGTTACAGTAACTGCAATCAACAAAGCATTAACATGCAAGACACGTCACTTCTTTTTGCCAAACAAAGCATTAACATGCAAGAACGATGAAACTACACTCAGTTCTCGTTTCCTTATCTCTTTTCCTCTCTCACCGTCTGCTTCTCTGTCCTACTAACAACAAGAATAAGTATTAATGCTAAACCAACCTTGCTCAAAAGGACAACGTGCAGGATCCTCACCAAAATATAGGGAAAGTGCATCTGCATTTCTACCCTGTCCACACATAGAACACACAATCTGTATGTCCCTTTATACCTATTGTATAATCTACCAAAAAGATGGCTAAGCATATTACCACCACAATATATAGGTTTGTTATAGATACCAACTTTGACTCTGTAACAGCAATGAATTCCTTCAATGTCTGAAAAAACAGTAAAGTGAGTCAAATGCATTGAAAATGCATTGAAAATACACACTAGATGACAGACTTATATAAACTATGATTAGCTTCATGCATATAGTATGATGGAGAGTACTTGTCCACTTCTAAAACAAATTCAAGGACTCCTTAATTGTGGTTTGATACATAATATTTGTGCAAGACTAAAGTTTATATAATAGTTTAGGCTTTTGGGAAAGTTGGTTCATGGCTTGGTTTGAAAGATTTGATGAGCATGTAGTATAGAATTTGATCCTTACCACTTGATTAGCTTCATGCACGCAATATGATGGAGAGTTTATTCCCTTCTAAAACAAATTAAACGGCTCCTTAATTTTGGTTCGACAGTAACACATAATATTTGAGGGTGATTGAAAAAGCAACAAATGTAACAACAAATATTTAGTCACATCACATCAATTCTGTTCAGATGTGATATAATACCATTCATATGTCTTCACCTAATAGTTTCAGCTTTTGGGAAAGTTGGTTCTTGACATGGTTTCAGAGACTTAATGATCGAGTGAAATTTGATCCTTACCACTCATTCTTATCATAAACAGTTTAATTTAGCACAAGGTAGGAAGGTTGGTGCATAATACATGTTTCAAACCCAAATGATCCTTTTACGAAGACCACACTTTAAATGTTGTTGTTGAAGTTTGGTGGTACGTTAGGCATCACAAGGTTTTGGTCATGATGATGATGATGAGAAGAGGACATCAAAGATGTTTGAACTTTGTCTTGATCACAATTGATTCCTCAATACTGTTCAAGTCATGTCTATGTGTTTCATTTCCCACATTGATTGAAGTGGGTGATGAGTAGGTGATGATCTTCATTGATGCATAATTTGAGTGTGGTTGTTATCAATGGCAAGGCAATTTTTTGATATTAAGTCTTCTTGCACCCTCCCTCTTGTGTTGTTGGTGTAGCAGTAGACATTATAATGTTGTAATCAGTCCTTTCCCTAGCTCTTGGTCATGCTTTCTCCCTTGATTCCTTCATCTTTACAGTTTCCTTCTGTGTCCTCTTCAACTTCATCCTCTCACTTGCATCCATTAATGTTATTGGTTGACTTCTTATCACCTGAATCCAACCCTTGTTTTAGGTTATGTGGAGTAGCAGCAAAATCACACGTGATTTGTTGTTTTTGGTTGATTTCAGAAACCAGTTGACAATTATGTTGACAATTTGATGAAGACAAGGTATTTGCTGTGGTTGCTTCTTGCAAGCTCGATGTTGTGAATCTTAATGTCCAAATTGATGCCTAACACCGCATTTAATGTAAAACAGTTGAAGACAAAAGAAAAAAACATAGACAATAGGAATGAATTATGGTTACTGCTAACACTATATAACCCATCCAACAAGAAAGAAAAAATAGTCTTTAGAGAAATGGGATTTCAATTAGGCCAATGATGGAACGTGGACTTGCTTTGTGCATAGTCTATTGTTATGTGAATGGATTATCTACTGGATCAGATTCTCTGCCACTACTGGTATCAAATGGAGGCAGAATATATTCATATTTTCTGGATAATCGTTCTTCCTTTGTTGACATTTTTTTTTCTGAAAATTCGATAGATTTGCCAAGAAGTCAATGCTAAGCTAATGTTCTGTCATGAGGCTGAGACAAAATGAGTAACGATAATCAACTTATATACAAGCCTTCACATTCATTTTTATCATAATGATATGATTTAAGCTTCTGCAACATTATGAAGGCTACATTTTTAAATAGGAGAAAGCAATAACAGGAGAAAAAATATATCTAAGTATGCTTGTTAGAAAAATGAATATAAGGTTTATCATGATTGGGAAGATCCAAGTTTATTAGGAAATAATTCAAACATTCACCAAGAAAAAAATATAAATGATGGAGGTTCAATACACACAAAAAATCGAATTCTTAACCCTGTTTACTTTATCCTGAATCCTACCCCACCCTGTTTAATTTCTTAACTTCATCTCTAATCAAAGCATACAACATTCAAAGTGATAGATGGCTTTGTATTGGTGTAAATCACAAGAGAATGGGCAATAAGGATCTTTTTGAATGTATCACTATATTTGTTCTACTACCATATGTCATGTTTAGGATAAACCATTTTGGATTAAAAAAAAATCATGAGAAAAACGTGGGTAGCATAGCTCGGGAAGGATAACATATCCTCCAAACCATAGAAACTAGATATAATAAGTATTAAGGATTAAGTCTCTAAAAAATTTAACCTTTTATGTAGAAGCCCAATAATTATTTATATCTCCGAAGAGTCCCTTCATGCAGGAGCCTTTCAGGCTTGAAGCATAGGCACAAATGGGTCCATTTTTACCTAGTGTTAATTCAACTAAATTATTAAGAATGGGGATAACAAGGATAGAACTCATATAGGGAGCAATAAGCTCACTGGTACAATACCAGAAAAACTATTTAACTCCAGTATGCATCTAAAACACCTGTAAGTCTCGTTGCATCTTAACTTGTAAGTTTCTCATGATTAATTAGCATATGTTTCCACGTTCTGTTGTTGGTGCACTGGAATCAAACAATTGATATGTTTTGGATTCTTTCCATTATTTCATTATGATAATGGTATTGATCTCCACTGTCTTGTTTTTATGTCATTCATCTTATAAGTTTTTTATTTGCCTCTTGCATATTCCAGAGCATATTTTGCTGTTGATGTGCTTAATTTAATTTTGGAGCTCTTAAGCTATTCTAAGGATGACACCATTCAGACACTTGGTTGCCAGTGCTTATCAAGGTTCATCTACTGTCAGGTGAATCATACAATCCAAAAACCCTAAGATACCTATTGGCTGCTTCCATTTGTGGCTTATGCATGATTGTAATTGAGTTAGATCAATGTTCTCTTGGATTTTTGTACTTGGGAACAGAAAAAAACTGCAGATAATGTCTCTGTATACAACCAAAATTGAGTGTATACACTAGTATTCTAGTAATTTTCGAAAGAGAGTTGTTTGATAATTATTAAGATGTCACACATTGGTTAGTATAATATGATGGGAATACTCCTAACAAGACTTAGTCAGTCTGGTTCCCTTTAGCTAATTGTTGGGAGTGAGTTAAGCTCTGCCCCCATGTCTAATATGGTAGGTAAATCTATTCAGTCTTAATATTGGGTGCTCTAGATTTGGGTTGGGAGGAATATTAAGAATTCAATGGAGGTAGCTTTTGCAAGTGAATTAGGTCAGTTCTGTTTTTAAAAATAACTATAGGTCCTCCCTTGGGTGATATTCAGCCTTTAAAAAATGATTTGTTGATTGGTTTTCCTCCTCCTACTTTCGTCGAACCTATAAATTAGCTGATGTCAATTTGCCATGCATATTCATTCTATTGACACCATGAAAAAAAAAAACAGGTGGATGCTACTTATAACATTGAAAAGTTGGTACCGAAAGTATGCATGCTATCACGGGAACATGGTGAAGTACATAAAAAAAAGCGCTGATTGAGGACATCAACCTTGCAATGCCTTTCAACAATGGTAATCAGTGCCTCATTTTGATATCCTCTGTGCTTATGATGTTTTACATTTAAGTTCATCGAGTTCTGATTGCTTTCCAATGTTTATATTCATGTAAAATTTCATGGTTGCCGTGAGTTTTACTGTTGTTTCAGAGTCTTTAGGAGTTAGGGCATTGTTTATTTGACTTCTTTTTCTCTTGGCAGGTTTGGTTTATGGCTGAATTTTCACACATTTTTGTTGATTTTGATTAGGTATGTTATAAAATTAAAGATGTATTTGTCCTGCAAGGTATAGTTGTATGAATGCATCATTACTTTGATTTGTCTTATTTGACATCGAAATATATGAATGCATCATTATGTTGCTTTGTCTTAATTGACATCAAACGAAAAATTTGAGCTAATTGTCTAGAGAATTATAGCAGTGCCATTCACTTAAGCAATATGAAAATATTCTCTTCCTACCAAATGGTAACTATAAATTAAACAAAAAGATATCAATACAACAAACAAGAACCAAAGGCTCATAGACTCCATAAATTTAAAATAGTGGCATGGAAGCTTTAGAGTACCTAGGAAGTTAGACACAAAACCACCTCTAGTCTCAATGCTGTGTTAGGCTCATGGTCTGTAGTCATTTGTAAAGCTTGACCTTTTGTTAAAGAAGAAGAAGAATATAACATTTCCAATCTGCTTTGGAACAAATTTTCAGTGTGAACTTATATTTTTTTTCTTCTGCTTTTAGTCTTTGTAATGTTAATTGTGTGAATTATAATCCTATGCGACTAATCTACTTGGAGATGTGAACTTAGAAGTTAGAGCTCTGAATTTTTAAGTTGTTATGAAGATTCATCTTGTTTTTTAGTGTTGAGAGATGATTTATTTCTCGAAAAGATTTGCTTCTTAGTCATTACTAAGGTATCTCCATTTCCCAAGGATCTAGCCTTTTAGTTATTACTAGGGCATTTGTTTCCATTTGGCAGGGATCTTTGAAAAGATGTTCCTGGATGCACTATGTTTGGAGATTTAGCAATTAAAAGGTTCATTAATTGTGTTGAAGCACATGGAAGATGACGAAGATGCAGAAATTCTGAATAAGGTAGATACACTACAAAAGGATTTAAGAGACAAGGTAGATACACTCGGCAACTAAGAATAGCAGCCAATTTTAATGTTTCAAACTTTTAATTAACCTTTTAGGCCAGGCCACAGGACCAGGTCAGGCCCTTTTTAAAGACACTTAAGTCTAGTAAATTGGCCAAGCCTTGCCTAATCTGGTTCATTTCCACCCCCCGAAATTGCATTTTCTCCGTGTTAATTTGTAAGTCTGGAAGGCTTGAACAACATAAAAAAAAAATTGCAATCAAAATGTGCATATGTTCAAATACGAAAATGAATGTGGTTATGGGAGGTGAGTATTTAACTTGTATTTTATTGATATATATCCCTATTAAGTGTATTGTACAAGAAAGGGGTGGCTGATAAGGAGAATACAATGTGAAATAAAGTGAATATCATGCTGATAGTGTAGAACGCAAGTGTATATGACAGGATTGTGAAAGGATTGATATCCACTATCCAATTTATTTTGTTGCTTGTGTTTCAATGATTATGACTTGCATATGACAGCTCTTGCCCTGGAACTCTGCTTCACATTAATGGGTGACAAGAGGTCAAATCAAAGTATTGGTTTGGCTGTTAGAAACAAAGTTCTTCCTCAAGCTTTAACATTAATTAAAAGCTCACTGTTGCAGGGCAAGCACTTTTGGTAATTTTCATGCATGTGACTGAACTTCACCCAATTTATATGAAATAAAATAAATGATTTCTCAGGGTTTCGTTTTGCAGAATGCTACAGGCTTTGCAAAACTTTTTTGCTGCTTTAGTCTATTCTGCAAATACTAGTTTTCATTCTCTACTGGAGTCACTACTTGGTTGTGCTAAGCCTTCTCCACAGTCTGGCGGCATTGCTAAACAAGCTTTGCATTCAATACCTCAATGTGTCATTGTTCTATGCCTTGCTGATGGTGATCACAAGTGTTCATCTACTGTGAAAATGCTTACTGACATTCTCAAGGATGACAGTAGTTCTAACAATTTTTTTTTTCTCAAGGATGGCAGCAATTCTCTGTGTAGTGAATTTAATTGACAATCTATCTGTGTTGAACTATTTAAGCAGTTACAGCCTAATTCAATCGATATTGCAGTTAGGTGTTGGTTTGGTATCAGTTTTATACTGTTGTTTCCAGTGTCTTTTCTTTTGAAGTGGCTATGGTCTATTAGAATATCTTCATAGTATTTAAGACTTTATAGTCTATATAGAATACCGGGAAATGATGTTGATTATCTTCTGAATATGTTTAGAATCAATTGTGGAATTGCTTGTTCCCAACACCTCTCAAATAAAATTAAATATATTGCCACATTAGTAGATTGTTCCTTGTCTTCTGTATGTACTGATCATTATGCATTTTCATTTTAATTTTGAAAGGCTAAGCAACACCTTGCCCTTTTATGCTTGGGGGGAGATTGGGAGAAGGAACGATCTAAGTTCAGATGCACAAATAGAAAATATTGTTATTGAATCATTCCGATCCCCTTTTCAAGAGATAAAGTCTTCTGCCTCATATTCTCTTGGTAACATTGTTGTTGGTAATCTTCCAAAATACTTGCCATTTATGTTGGATTAGATTGATAATCAGTAGAAGAAATAATATTTGTTGCTTCATTCTTTGAAAGAGGTGTGTTGCCTTAACAAAATAATCTGGTTGGTTCTTTCTAAGATTTAATATATACGCAATCATGAAAACTCATTTAATATATATACAATTCTCTTGCCCCTACCTGATAGGTAATTGTGAGACAATCTGTAGATAAAGCAGAGTTTCAAGAGTCTAGTGCGGAGAAAATAGTTAATTTATTCTTCAACCACTGTGAAAGTCAGGAAGAGGGAGTGCACAATGTATGTAGTGGCAGAGTGTTTAGGCAAAATTCCTCTTATTGAACTTGTAAAACTCATCCCTGCACTCAAGGTATCTGAATTTTATTTTGGTATCCTGTACTTGTTCCTGAGACTTGCATGTGTTGTAATTTGCTACTAAATAGCACTTATAGAACTGTTTTATAGACACCGTACATACCAGGAGCTTATAGCATTAGGTTTGCCCTTTCTTTTCTGAATTTGTTGAATACGTTATTTTACTGGTAATGCTTAAGGGATTCAGAATCTTATTTTTCTATTTCTTTGCATTGGTACTAATTTAAGGATACTAATTTCTTTTTAGATCATTATGATGTTAAAATGCCATGCCACCTGATACTCTCGAAACTAGATGACAAGTGTCCTTCTGTAGTCTTAGCAGGTTGATTTTCCTCTGTTGAAGCGTTAAGCTTTTGCTGTATTGCATCTCTGTTTTCTAAACAGATGCTAAACCGAGGCTCACAATATCTCTGATTTAGTATTTGCTCTCGTCACAGGTTTATGGAGCTGAGGCAACCATATTATAAAAGACTCGTGCAACTAGCCAATCCAATGCTTAATTATCCATATTTAGGCTTATCCTTTCTTTTTGACTCTAAGGTTTATCGCTAGTTTGAACTGATAATTGATTCTTCATTCCCTTTTGAACTCTCAGGATTGTTAACTTTGGTGAATTACAGCAGTGTTTTGTATTTTCTATCATTTTGCTAACATAGTGTTGGTACAATAAACTGAAAGTTGTAATGGTTTTAGGTGATGTGAGTAATTCCAATAGAAATTGTTAAATGCTTTTAATATATGATATGGTTGTAATGGTTGTATGTTATGCACTCGTAGGTGTAAAATAATTTTAAAAAATTTATAAACAAAGACGATTGTTAACAAAAAATCATATTTGTAAATGTTGAGATTTAAAAAAAAAAAGATACATATAAACGAATACGGTTATTAAGAAAAAATTGTCTTCGTAGGTTGATATACGATGACGGTTTTCCTAAATAACCGTCTTCGTAGCTCTTTTATTTAAAAAAATTGATAGAAACTACAAACGATGACGATTATTAGGAAAAACCGTCATTGTATGTAAGCAAATGATGACGATTTTTGTTAATAACTGTCATCGTAGATTTTTAATTTTAAAAAAATTAAATTGAAATTAAATGCAAACAATGAAGGTTTTTAAGGAAAAATCGTCATCGCATGTAAGCACAATGACGGTTTTTGTTAATAACCATCTTCGTATGTTTTTAATTTTAAAAAAAATAAATTGAAATTAAATGCAAACAATGACGGTTTTTGTTAATAACCGTCATCATAGATTTTTAATTTCTAAAAAAAATTAAATGCAAACAATGACAGTTATAAAGAAAAACCGTCATCGTATGTATGCATACGATGACGGTTTTTTGTTAATAACTGTCTTCGTATGTTTTTAATTTTAAAAAAATTAAATTGAAATTAAATGCAAACAATGACGGTTATTAACGAAAAACCGTCATCGTATGCTTACATACGATGAAGGTTTTCCTTAACAATCGTCTTCGCTTGTATTTAAAATTTTTTTTTAAACGAATGCGGTTTTTTAGAACCGTTGTCGAAAGTACCCTATTTTCAACGACACGTGCAACAATGACGGTTCAACAACCGTCATCGTATGGCCTAAATAACCGTCGTCGTAGGCCTTCTATGTAGTAGTGCTAGCAATGCTTTAAAGATTACAATTTGTTGTATGAACAAACAACAACAAAACAAGCAGTTTTAATCAAAACAACAATGAAATTGATTCAAGAAGGATATCACCTCAATTTCCTCAGTGCAATGAACGAAATTAAATGATCAAACCATACTGAGAATGAATGCCATGATCTTTCTTGATGAAATCTTTTAACAAAAATGCTTCAACACAAGCTTCACATGAAGTAGATGACTTAACAAAGTAAAGTCTTCATGATTCTTGAATATACTATCAATTTTTGTTTCTAATGTGCCTTGGTGACTTAAGAATGCTCAGAAAGTGATTTTCACAAGGCTTGTTCAAAAACTCAGAACTCTTTTTAACCAGAATGAACTCTTTCTATTTATAAAAAAAACAAAATTAACTACCTGTAATCGATTATTTCATAAGTGTAATCGATTATTTTAACTCATGTAATCGATTAAAATTCTAAAATAATCGATTAAAGTGTTCATCAGAAATCTGGAAAAAATCTCAAGAACAAAAATAATCGATTAATGCATCTCGTAATCGATTATTTCAGGAGGTCAGGATTTTCTGATACACTAGTGTAACCGATTAATATCCCATTTAATCGATTATCACAGGAAGTGTGAAAAACTCATCAATGCATATTTAATCGATTACAACAATCTGGTAATCGATTAAACCAGATAAAAATGCTTCTGAAAATTATGCAGAGACTAAGATAATCGATTATTTCGTGAAGTAATCGATTATCACAGAACGACTCTAACATAGTCAAACTAATGTAATCGATTACGAATTATTGGTAATCGATTAAAGTGTTCATATGATAATATGCAATTCTGTTTACATGCTTTTAATCGATTATATCATATTGGTAATCGATTAAAACAGTGAAAAATACTTTTTATGCAAACCTTAATGCCTTAATGTCATACCAATTGATTTATCATTCCATATGACTTAATCATGAATTAATGAATGAATGTATGCATGACTTAATCAACCTATATGAGGAATAAGAGGTTATAACTTCTTGAACCAAACTTTGAACAAAATACATGTGCCATCAATTTGAGTGGGCATGTAAAATCAAAACTGTGATCATCCTAAACTTGAATCTTCATGATCTTCCTCAACTTGATTCTTCATCATTTCTAACAAAATAAAACATCATCAATTGACTCATTTTGAAAGACAATCAAACACTATTACTTGCAATTATTGCATGAAGAAATGTCACACATCCATTAGGTACTATGCAAGGAGATTTTATGTGCCTAATGGTGAATGCATTTGGGTACCTAAGAGAAAAAGGAAACCAACTAACCCCTATGGACCCAACCCAAAATGGGTATCTTTCTTTGTTACTTAATTTGAATTTTGCAGGTGTGTCTAAGAGCAAAATCAACACTATGGTACCTTGATAATTGCTCTAGGCACATGACAGGTGACATGTCCATGCTCTCAAATTTGATTATCAAAGATGGAGGATATGTTACTTATGGTGATAATAATAAAGAAAAGGTCATTGGAGAAGGAAATATAGGAGATAGATTCAAAATATAAAAAAAAAATGTGTTTTATGTGGAAGGTTTGAAGCAAAACCTCCTAAGCATAAGCATCTATGCGACAAAGGTCTCAAAGTCTCATTCAATGACAATTGTTGCTTAATATGTGATGGTCAAAATGGTGAGGTCATCCATGTTGGTAAGAGAAAGGGTAACATATATGTTCTCTCAATTGAGCATGCATTTATTCATAAAACTAGCTGTCTTGTAAGTAAAGTAAATGATACATGGCTATGGCATAGGAGAGCTAGTCCTATAAACATGCATCATATGAACAAGCTTATAAGAAAGGACCTAGTCATTGGTTTACCTAAGCTCAAGTTTGAGAAGGACAAAATAGGTGATGCTTGTCAAAAGGAGAAACAATCTAAGATGTCCTTTCAAAGTAAAAATGTTGTTTCCACCTATAGACCCCTTGAAATGCTTCATATGGATTTATTGGGTCCTTCTAAAACCATGAGTTTGGGGGGTAACTGTAACGACCTAAATTTCTACTTATTCTTATTAATTTTGTTATTATTTAAAGATAAATTTTCTTAGAAGCGTATATTAGTAAAAAATTTAAAACGTAAAATTTTCAAAAGATTTGGTACTCATATACATAACCAATGTCTCTGATACAAAAGTTTATATAATACAAGTACACTACTTTCTCAAAAGTCCTGCTTAGTACATAACTTCTTTTATATATCTTCACTACTCCAAGGCCTCATGGAACCTGTCCATCATTGCCATCTAAAAAAAAATGAAACAAATCGGGTGAGAAATAAATTTCTCAGTAGGCAAAGC
>PYAF01005320.1:14318-26178 GCA_007407185.1 Glycine tomentella | reverse complement strand
ATACCCCTAGAGAACAAATTATCAACAAAGCAGATGACGAGAAATCATGAATTAGAATTTCTAGGAATTTTAATAGAAATTTTGAAAAGAGCTCAATACAGACTAACTCAAGTATTTGAAAACCACAGGAAAATGATAGATATAATCTATAGGATTTTCTCTTAATTATAGGATAAATAGATTTCCTAAACAAGTTAGTATAGTAATTTTACTAATTAAAAGCAAAATGGACCAATAAGAACTTAGAAAATTGCCATTATAAGTAATAAAAGGAAAAAATTTTGTAGACTTGGCCCTAAGAATAAGTGTTGGCCGTGCAACATAAAGACCAAGGGAGAAAAGCCTTAGAAAAGTCAAGGATAGTACATGAATGATTAAGAAAGCATGGAAAATTCTCATTGGTCCAGGTAGAAAGTTGGTAATTAATACACCAAGATATTTTATGAAGTAAAAACTATCACAAAACTAAGCAACCACCGTATGGAACCAAGCTCAATGGAATTGTCTACATAATGGAAGTGGCACGTGAAGAACAAGCTAGGAAGTAAAGGAAGTGTAGAGAATTCAAGAAGCAAGACACATGGAAGGCAAAGGTTCACTAGCCAATAGAAATTAAGCAAATCAAAAGCAAGTCATAATTACTTAAGGAAGATATTTGAAGATTTTTTTTTTAAGGCAAAGGCTAACACTTTTGTGTAAAAAGCAAGTGGGGACCGTGCACATGATGGAGTGAACGTGCAAATCTTTCCCCTAAGCCTTGTCCCTTTCAAAGCAAAATTAAAACACTTTCAAAACCACACCAAGAGTGACCGTGCACTTAGCCTTGCATCCTTTTCACTTCACTTTGACCTTCCTATCACTTTCAAGTTATACCTTCATTTAAAAAGAAAATCAAGACTACTTATTCTAGCAAGCTCACGTGGGAATCAAGGAAAAAAGAGAAGTAGGAGCTGTCCAAATTTAGGAATCAAGAAAGGTATGGGAAGTTCTTTGATAAGCAAGGTTTAAATATAAAACATGTTATGATTTATAATCATTCTAAAAGAAATTTAATCCTTATTTACTATGTGTGGTAAATTGATTTAAAAAGCTTAAGATTATGACATGAATGGACATGCAGTTAAGTGATTTAATTTTTAAGATTAGGAGTGATTAAATACTTAAACCTAAAATGAAGGATAAGTATTTAAGTAGTATAGCTATTATGATTTAAATGAAGGTTAAGTAGTATAGCTATTGTTGGAAAATAATTGATTTGGTTAAGATAAATAAATGATTAACTGAAAGAATAAATTTAATTTACTTAGTAGAGGAATGTTTAAAGGGTTTAAAACCTTTGAATATTATGGTCTTAGTTAAGTAAATAATCCCTTTCAAAAAGATAGTATTATATAGCAAACGTTTCACTAAAGTTTATGCTTTTATTTAATATTCTATAAATCCCTAAGCATACTTATTAAATTTCATATGTTGTAATCATATTTATTATGTTTATTATGTTAACCTATTTTAATAAATGTTTAAGCTTTGATGTATTGTGATTTGTTCTGAGAAATATATGGTTAAAATGATTACAAATATTTGGATGATTTGTACGGTGTGAGGAATATGGTTTTACATCGTTCTTTCAAGTGTTTCTGCAACCAAGATTGATTACCATGTGACTAATGAAATATTTTTGCTTAAAGCTTGAGAACCGTGTGGTTGATGTATGATTTATAAAATTTTATGTGATGAATGAAAAGAAGTTGTATAATCATTATCTATATGCCTTTGAATATGTTGACCTTTGGTTTATAAAGATGCTAAAGGAAGAGTAATATTGATAATGACATATGAAAATGATTATTCATGCATGTTTCATTCATATGCATATGCCCTGCGGGTGTTAAGCCGTGTTGCCCTGCGGGAGTTAAGCCATGATGTTGACCTCAAGAGGAGGTGTCAGATAGTTGAGGATTGAGACGAGCGTTTAGACAAAAGGTGTCTAAGCTGGGGGGGCAGCCACAGTGGGGAGATCACCTACCCATGATGATTACATGTTGTGTGGGTGTGAGTCCTTTTGCAACACTGACCTACCCTGACTGATCGATCCAATCTGTGCCACTGGGATGGGGCTATCTTGACTATGGCCATGTGTTGGAAGTTGATAAATCATGCATCAAGCATTTTCATGCAATTCTTATGATGAATGTTATGTTGGTTATTGATGAAATTATTCTGATATTTAAACTCTGTTTATCATGAACTTACCCTATTTGTGTCTGTGGTTGACACCTGTGATGACCCCAATTTATTTGGGCGAGCAGAGAAACAGTAAATTATGGATGGCGTTGAAGAAGGTGTGATGAAGAAGCTGGATGAACTGTGTGCTGTGAATGTGATTTTCAGTTAATCTGTATTTTATATTTGGTTGTCTGTATATTATTGTGGACAATATGTTTTGGGACTGTATATAGACTGTTTATATTAAATTGTATGTTGTGATTAACTCACGAACGCAGTAAATTAAATAGCTCGCTTAGAATGTTAGTTTTACGTAAACGAATTAGTTAGTAGATTTTTTTTTGTAAATATAATAAATAAAAAGTTAAGAAATAAGCTAAGGAAATTTAGGCGTTACACAAGCAAATGAAGAATGATTAGTTAAACCAAGTATTGCCTAGAAATGATCAAGAAGTTTGAAATGGAGAAGAGCAAGGATGTTGCAACTCCAATGACTACATCAACCTATCTTGATTCAGATGATAAAGGAAAAAGTGTCGATGAGTCAAAATACAAAGGAATGATTGGATCCTTGTTATGCTTGACTGCGAGTAGACCTGACATTATGCTAAGCGTGTGTTTATGTGCTAGATATCAAGCAAATCCCAAAGAATCACACCTTACTACTGTCAAAAGGATCCTCAAATATCTTAAGTCTACACCAAGAGTTGGACTTTGGTATCCTAAAGGTGCATCTCTCAACTTAATTGGATATTCTGATTCTGACTTTGCAGAGTTCAAATTGGATAGAAAGAGTACAAGTGGAACTTGCCACCTGTTAGGTAGCTCACTAATCTCTTGGTACTTCAAGAAGCAATCTTGTGTTGCTTTATCTACTGCTGAAGCCGAGTATATCTCTCCTAGAAGCTGTTGTGCACAAAACCTTTGGCTGAAGCAACAATTACAAGATTTTGGTGTTAAGTTAAAGGAAATACCCCTGCTCTATGACAATACAAGTGTCATCAACATATCCAAGAATCAAATCATGCATTCAAGGACCAAACATATTGAGATAAGGCATCATTTTCTCAGGGATCATATCCAAAAGGGTAATTGTAAAATTGAGTTCATAGATACTTTAAATTAATTGGCTGACATCTTTACAAAACCTTTGGCAAGAGATAGGTTTTATGCACTTAGAAAAATGCTAGGCATTCTTGACGAATCTAACATATGTTAGCATGTCTTCTTAATTGCCTTTCTATTTGATGATTCACTAGATAAATACCATATATCAAAATGCTTGAGTTTGAAGTTTCTTGCTGCATAATCATTGAATACTCTGCATAATTCACTGTAATAATAGATTACGTTTTAGGATAATTGATTATTTGATGTTTGAATGTTGTTTAGAAACATTTCAAAGTTTATGTAATCGATTACCTCAACGATATAATTGATTCCTGGATGCTTAAACTGAATCCAAAATTTTTGAAATCTCTGGAGTAATCGATTACATCATCGAATTAATCGATTACATAAAATACAAAACTTATGATGACTCAAAACCTCATTGGTTTAATCAATTACATATTATGCTAATCGATTATTGTATGTTGTTCTGGTTTAATCGATTACGTATTGATTTAATCGATTACACATAATACAAAGCTTCTATTTGGATACGAATTAATTGATTATAGAGCTTTTGTAATCAATTACTTATGGCGTTACTACAATTTCTGAAGATTTCTTGGAAATCTAAACTACCATATCTACTCTAAAATTCAGTATTCAAATTGGTACTAAGTAGTTAAGTCTCTGGGTACACGAAAAATCCGTTATATTCATTCAAAATTCAAAATTTGAACTCTAAAACCCCTATAAATACAGCATTACACAAGAGAGAAAATCCACACTTGAATTCATTCTCTCCTCTCTATGCTTATTGAAATTTCTGAGCTTTCTTCTTCTCTCTTTCAAATCCCAAACACTGCCCATTTATCTTTTCTAAACCCAAGCTACCATGTCTACCTCTAAGAAAATCAAAATTGGCAAAAGAAAAGCTGAGGTATCCTCAAACCCTTTTAGGAACAGGGTGAATTTCTAGTTCCTTGAAGAAAAAGATAGCATCAACTATATCTAGTTCAATGCTACAAAGTTGGTCATGCCTCCAAAGTATTTGAACCTTGACTGGTTCATCCATGAGGGATTCCTATTCCCTAACCTTCTCGAAATACAAGGCTTGTGGAAATTTCTTGAGCTTAAGGGTACTTTCTACCCTGAGCTGGTGAAGGAATTTTACACCTATGCAAAAGCTAGCATGGATGGGACAATTCGCTCTCAAGTGAAGGGTGTTCCCATGGCGATTGATGAAGAGGTTTGGTCTGCTGTAGCTGGGATTTCTCCTATTGGAGTTAGGAGATTTGAGGAGGAAATTGGTGGCTACGACAAGGTTGATACCTATAGAGGGATGCTTCAAGACCCTCAAATTAGGCTGAAGCTAAGGCTTGAACTGGTAATATGACAGGTGAAGACAGGCTGCTTCACTATATTATCACATATATTCTGACTCCAAGGTCTACAAACCATGCCCAAGCCACTGATGATGACTACAGTTGGTATATGGCATAAAAACTTCTACCCAAATTAACTGGATTCTTGTGTTTGTTGAAACAATGCTGAAGGCCTCTAGATTGATCAGCTATAACTTTCCATATGTTGTGCTAATCTCTAGGTTCTTTGACTATTATAAAATTGATGTTTCAAATGAAATTGTTGACATCACAACTGACACCACCAACCTCATCAAAGCAAAGCATTTGAAGAAGCTTGGTTTAGTGAAGACTCGATCAAGGTTGGCAGATGGTGTAAAATATAGGAACACTTCACACTTAACCAAGAGGGGGGTGAATTGGTTAGGCTTGAAAAATTAAATTTTTTCTTAAACAACATCAGAGCTTTCCCTTAGGATCTTTATCACTTTTGAAATCAAGAATCCTTATTCAATTAAATGTTCAGTCCAAGGTATCCAATAGCTCAAAATTGAATTGATAATCCAAGCGAGACAATCAAGATAGACAGAAAAGAAATTAAAATCAAAGCACACAAGATTTATACTGGTTCACTTCAAACACTATGAAGCTACATCCAGTTTTCTTCCACTTAACACTAGAATGGAGTTCCACTATTGCAATTTTCTGTTCTTACAAGTAATTACAAAGTCTATCTTTATCAACCCTAGATAAAGTTTAGAAATCTAAAACACTATTAGATTCTTAGAGACAACCCCACTGAGAACACTACTCAGTTTAACCCCTAGAGAAACTCTATCTCTAGATTACAAGCAAGAAACCCAATTACAATAGACAATAAAAAATACAACCAGAATCAAAACTAATTACAAGCACAAAGTTAAGGAAAGAAATCACCTGATGATCCAGTGAATGATATGCAGATGAATGAATAATCAAGTTGAATGATAAAAACAAACTTAGAACATCTCCTTCCTTAACCTTTTGAAAGAATCTTCTTGCTTCAAGAATCACTTAACAACCTGTAACATCCTCAAAATTTTATTAAGCACTTGTGGAAATGTGATGATGTTTGGATACAAGTATATTTGAAGAAAAATGACTAAATCACTCTTTCCATGAAGTAGAAATTACTAGAATACCCTTAGGATGAAAATTACAAAAATGTCCTTGCATATTTTGAAAATGACCAAAATTCTCCTAGGATGAATGACAAAATTACCAATATGCCCCTAGGCCAAAAATGCTCAAATAACTTTAGAAATTTTATAGAAACATGATGGAATTATAGAATACACTTAGCTGACTAAGTATCAAAATAATTTGCGACACAAAACTCTAGAATAAAATTTCTAGAAATTTTTCAAGATAACAACTTTAAGGCTTTATTTAAGAAAATTCAAGCATAAGAAAAATATGGAAAAAATGATACATATAATCTAAGGAATTTTCTCTTAATTATAGCATGTATAGACCTATTTAACAAAATGGTTTAGTAATTTTGATGATCAGAAGAAGTTTAGACCAATCAAAATTAAGATAAAAAACAATTTAGTATGTAAGGTTTATATATTGCTTTGTATACACTACTTGTGATTAATTTAAACTATCATTGAGATAAATTCTTAGGAACATGTAGAGTTCTATTATTCATCTTTAGATAAAAGAATTCAAATTAAATTTGATTTTTTTTTAAGAAAACACCATGTGTAAATGCCATATTAGAAACTAGATTTTTATTCATCATCAAAAATGACCACATGTAGCATGAAAGGAAGAAAAATTTGTATTCCTTCCCTTTAGATTGGTCATTCATGTGAGGAAACATGTAGAAGAGGCAAGAAACTTCATGATAAGCCACTTGGAAAGCAAGCCATATGATGAAAACAAGTGGAAGACACTTGTATGGCAAGGATGCAAGGTAACATAAAAATCAAGCCAAGATTTCTCTACACCCTTCATCTTGCACGTGAACTTAGGAGAAGCCAAGGGAATTTTCATGAATTTGGACACTTGGAAGCTTAGGAGAAGAAGCATTAAGGCCATGCCAAGTGGTGGGACACTTGGAAAGGCAATAATCATGACATATATTTCACTTATGGCATATATTTCCATAAGGTAATATGTATTTCACTTTTGGATTTGATTTTATTATGGATGGATATTGATGTGATAAGATAGGTGGATTCATGTTTCCAAGTCCAATACGAGGCTTTGGGGAAACAGAATTTGATGCTACATACAGTATGATATGTAGTACCCAGGTGCAGGATACATGGCAATATTCATGCATGTTTGCGTAAGACTTTAGCAGCGTCTACATCCAGTACGAGGTGTAGCCACATACAGTACGATATGTGGAGGCCATTGCACCCTGGGATAGTTCATCTCATGCATTCATATAGTTGCATACTTCTTGTGGATGTGTTTGAATATTGATGATTGGCTAACCTACTAATAAGTTTGGGATTTAGCTTTGCCTATTGAGAAATTTTATTTCTCACAAAGTTTTGTTTCATGTTTTTCTTAGATGACAACCATGGTCAGGTTCATTGAAGCTCTGGAGTAGTGAGGAAGTTATGTACTAGACTGAAGTATGGAAAGTACTGTACTTGTATTATATGGACTTTTGTAACAAGAACTATGGCCATGTATAATGTATTAGTTTCAAAGCTTTTGTAAGTTTTATGTTTTAGAATTTTTACTAATATATGCTTCTTAGAAAATTTATCTTCAAGTAATAATAAAATTAATAAGAATAAGTAGAAATTTAGGTCGTTACACAACCCATAAGTGTTTTTGTGAAAGCAAGAACTCAGAGAACCCAAAAAATCACTAAGGATGTGTTTTGAAAGCTTAAGTATGCTCAGAATATGAATTGATCAAGTTACTAAAATAGCTGAGCAAGGGTTCTATTTATAACAAACTTTCTAACCGTCAGTAATCGATTAAATACGCTCCTGTAATCGATTATTTTGCTCAAGTAATCGATTATTTCAAGACTGTAATCGATTAAACTATTCAACAAACCTCTGGATATGAGAAACGAACAAAATAATCGATTAATTCGTCTTGTAATCGATTAAACCAGAAAGTTTCACAAATACAAATACACTGTGTAATCGATTACGAATTCTGGTAATCGATTAAACTAGGAAGCTACCTAAATTATTTTGAACTATGTAATTGATTACAACATTTGGTAATCGATTAAACCAGGAGAACATGTTAAGTACAGGCATATAATGTAATCGATTACTAACCTTGGTAATCGATTAAGACAGGAAGGTGATATTTTTTGTTTAGCCTATGTAATCGATTACACCATGTTGGTAATCGATTAAGTTGTTCATAAAGCCAGTTTTAAAAATGAACTAAGTTAAAATAATCGATTAATCTGATACGTAATCGATTACATTGTTCTTGAAAAGTTTTTCCAGAAAGCACTAAGAACAAAATAATCGATTCTTATCTTAATGTAATCGATTAAACCCGTAGAAAACTTTATTTTTCCAAAAACCTTTGATTTGATTCAAAAACTTAAACAATTTTATCAATGGCTTGTGAATTCTAAAACTTAATTGACTTAATGAATGATGTGAATGCAATGCACTTGGATCACTAGAAATGCTTCTTCCTTTTACATTTAATCACAAGTTATTCTTTAATCCTTCAGGGGCATGTTGAAAGCTAAAACTTGAAACTTGAATCAAACTTTGCTTATGCTTCAAGTAGCTCCCCCTAAATTCAACAATCTCCCCCTTTTTGGCTTTAAACATGCCAAATCTTTAATTGATTATCAGTGGGTCTTGAGATTAATTTGAGGAACCACCATAGCACTCTATCTAATCTTTTTCAGACCTGAAAAATTCAAAGAACAAGTGTTAAAAGCATCTGAAATTAACTTAGCATTCATTCACATGATATATTGACTTAATGCAATCATTTCTAACAGTTATCTCCCCCTAAATTTCACAAACCATTCAGACAAAATTTTTTAGCCAAAAACGTGCACAAAAACAGGGGCAAACAGAGGCATATGTAGAGCATTGCTAAATCAATTTTTTCTCCCCCTATTTGGCTTTTTAAAGTCAAAAATGGCAAAGCACAGCGGATACAAGTGATTGAAAGCATAGTATTTCATTAATATTGTAAAGATGATTACATAATGGAACTTAAAAACATAAAAATAACATAGTACATATAACTAAATAAAACAGAGACTTAAAAGTCTTCAGAATCATCCATCCTAAGAGTGGCTTCTATATCATCTAGCCTATCATTGATTTCCCTAAGTGAGCCTTGAGTTTCAGCCCTGAATTCATGATGCATTTGAAGCAGCCCATCCATCTTGGCTAGCACGAGGGATTCAAATTTAGTATAGAGAGGCTATTGAGAATTCTCTTCCTCTTCCTCAGAATCAGGCACTTTCTGGCCTCCAATGTCAGCAGCATCAACATGATCAGGTTGTGCCATTTATGGAGGCACTTGCTGTTGTTGCCCAACCATCACCCATCCATCAGGTGTCTTCATCAATCCAAGCTTTGACAAGTGTTTCTCTTGGATGAGGCTGTTTGAGGAGTTGGTGTTGTCCACCACCTCATTTGAAACATCAATCTGGAATTGATAAATGAATCTGGAGATAAGAATGGGATATGGAAAGGGATAGTTGACAAGCCTTTTTGATTTTAACATTATCTCTTGGAAGATAATGACCCAATTCATGGGAATGGAGTTTATCAGATCATACATCAATTGTAGGTCTTCATCAGTTTCTTGGGCATGATTTGTTGCCCTTGGAGTCAAGACATAGGTGATGAGATAGTGAAGCAACCTATTTTCTAGTGCCATTGGACTAGTACTTAATCTATTCCTAATAGGCATATTAGGATCAGTAAGCATTTCCCTATAGATGCCTATCTTATTATAGCCATTAGGGGTCTCTTCAAATTTTCTCTCCCCCTCACACACTACACCAGCAATGGTCTCCCATAGTTCAGGAGTGATTTCCATCTCAACTCCTTTGACAGTGGACTTAAGGTTTCCACTCATGGATGCCTTGGCACAGGTGTAGAAAACCTTTACCAAGTCAGGGTAGTAAGTACCCTTCATCTCAACAAATCTCCTTAGGCCTTGGTTTTCTAAATATGCAGGAAATGTGAATCCTTCCTTGATGAACCAATCAAGACTAAGGTACTTAGGGGAACTAATGAGCTTTGTGGCATTAAACTAGAGGTAGTTCATTTTGTCAGACTCTTTGTTGAACCAAATGTCCAACCTATTTGGGGTTGAGACTGTGGGTTGGAAGAAGACTCTCCTACCTTACGTTTACCAGTCCTAACACATTTTGGTGTAGACATGTTTAGTAGAAAGTACTAACAAAGACAAGGGGTTACAGACACAAAGGCTTAGACAGAAATAGAGCAAGAGGAGATAAAGATGTTGGTGCTAAGACAAATATTGATGCAAAGCCACTATTTATAGACAAGAATCACTCACCAACGTTCAGATTATTCAAAAATCTAGCTGTTAGAGACAGTTAACACTAGTTAATGAAGATCAGATTACAAATTGATTGGATTGAGCAGTTACCAAACCCATAAAAACTGTCATAATTCAAATAATAGCTTAAATAATCGATTAAAATTAAAGGTAATCGATTATTTCAGACAATCTAAAAACAAAGTTAACACACGGTAATCGATTATCCCGTATGATAATCGATTATTTTGGAGGTTTCCAGAGGTTGAAGATGAGTTGTAATCGATTATATACCTTAGTAATCAATTATATTAGTCAAGATGAAATCCATACAAGTATCAGAGCTTATTTAATCGATTATCCCGAGTGGTAATCGATTATTCCAGGAAGATCAAAATTTCTAAGCTTATGTGTAATCGATTACAATCTTGTAGTAATCGATTATTCCAGGAAATATGTAACACAGGACACATAGGTAATCGATTACCAATATGTTGTAATCGATTATTCCAGAGGGACACACAAATATAAAAATTAATTTTATTCAAAGTAATCGATTATCTCATGGTGTAATCGATTATTCCAGAAAGAAGTTAATTTCTGAAACATGACGAATAATCGATTACAAGCTTAACGTAATCGATTACAAAGGCACAACTTGCACACATAATATGATTTTTGATGAATTTAATTGATTAACCTGTGGTGTAATCGATTATTTCAGCAAATATACCAGAAATAGAGCATTTTTGCATATCAATATGAATTTCAATCATTCAATGATAAATGCAATAGTTGAAAGATAGGGCCTTGAAGCCCTTAGGCAAGTGAGAAGAAAAACAAAAATTTTTCAAAACGGAAACACAGATACCATTCAAGAATCATTCTTTAGGACATAGATGTTACCTTGTTTGTATTCAAAATTTGATGATCAAGGATAGGCTTGAAGATACAAGCCCTATAATGTTGATCCACACCACTTCTTGTCAAGACTCAAGAACACTTCTTGAAGAACACCAACAAACACCAAAGGAGGCAGGCTAGGCACACCAATGGAGAGGAAGAAGGTTAGGTTTCAAAGTGTTTTACTTATCTAAGAGATTCGCCAATAGTTGATATTGGTGGCTGAATTTTCAGCCAAAACTCACACAAAGGAGCACGTGAAAAGGAGGAAGATAGATAGGATTTTTCTCAAAAATCATTATTAGAGAACTATGATCACAAGAGTATATTTATAGAAGAGTTTTAGGTCAAATTTTTAACCATAAAATTCTGATCATTAAGCATCTCACATGTGAAGAAAAGATAGAGTTGTTGTATTTCAAAAATTACCAACAACCTCCTATCTTATCTTCTTAAGACCAAGTCAATTACTTGGAATTTATTTTGCCAAATAATAATCAAATATCCAGCCGTATGATAAGCCTCTAATCAACCCTATAACTTCTTCCTAAAATCTAGGATATGATCATGATAAGATGCTAGTTGAATTCAAATTCAAATCTAGCTCTTATCTTCTCCTTTTGATATGAAACTATCTACTATAGTTAATTCATATTTAAATTCAAAATTTAAATTATCAAATTTAAATATTAGATAATTAATTTAACTATTTAAATTAATTAATAATGTCTTGGACT
>PYAF01005319.1:8908-24165 GCA_007407185.1 Glycine tomentella | reverse complement strand
TGCAATTTACTTCTTTAAATTCTGTCATTATTTGCAATCTTCAAACACACAACAACCAATTCTTCAAAAATTCTTTCTTTTTACTTCCAATTGCTAAGACCTAGAATTACTGTGAAATTCACACCAATCCCTGTGGAGACGATACTTACTTACCCACTTTATTACTTGAACGAGCGGTGCACTTGCCGTTTTCGCAACACCTAACCAAGTGGCAGGAAAAACATGTCAATCTTGTTCTTTCTATAGTCATACTTTCTTAACTCCGCAGATGTTTGTAAAGTGTAAGTGTATTCCAACCCAAAATTTCCAACCCAAGGTAGTAGAAAGTACAGTCACCTTTAACATAATCTACTTATTGGGTTTGACCTCAATTTAGATGCTAATAAAAAATACTCCTCTAGAAAGATGTGTTTTCAAGTTTTCTAAGGATAACATTCCTTGTCAATTATCTTATTGTTAATTAATATTATAGCAACATGGGCTGCTTCACACAGGATGTGGTACGCTACATTATACAGCCCCAGAGGTATGTATAATAGCTTTTTTTTTATTTCTTAAACTTTAAATTCAGTTTCTCTCTAATAAGATTACTGATTAATTATGTGTGTGTATGTGTGTATGTGTTATCGAACAACGGCTATGAAGGTGCAAGGGTTGATATATGGTCATGTGGTGTTATTCTTTTTTAGTTGCTGGTCGTTTGCCCTTCAGAAATGAAAATAATGACCGCAATGCTACAATTCGAAAGGTGATTCTTAATAAATGATTTTTTATGCTATTGTTGGTTGGCATAACACATATATATCACTACTACAGCGGGGTCTTTTACGACGGTTCTTTGAGGCATACGACGACGGTTGTACAACCGTCTTCGTAGTGGGTGTCATAGAAAGTGAAGATTTTCAAAGACGGATGTTGAACCGTCTTAGAAAGTCACAATTCTAAGACGGTTCCCCGACGAAACCGTCATAGTATTTCTTTAAAAAAAAAAAAACAAAAAAGCTAATCATTCAAAGACGGTTCTCCTAAAGAACCGTCTTAGAAAGTCTCCATTCTAAGACGGTTTCCCTGCAGAACCGTCTTTGAAAGTTTGTTTTGCCTCTACAAGACGGTTCCTTGTGAGAACCGTCTTAGAAAGTTACCATTCTAAGACGGTTTTCCTATAGAACCTTCTTTGAATGTTCTTTTTCAATTATACAATGACATGTCCTTGTGAGAACCGTCTTAGAAAGTGATCATTCTAAGACAGTTTTCCCCCAAGAACCGTCTTAGAATGTTCTTTTTTCAAGTATACAAAGACGGTTCCTTGTGAGAACTGTCTTAGAAAGTGATCATTCTAAGACGGTTTTCTCCCACGAACCATCTTAGAATGTTATTTTTTTTTACGAATTACTAGTAAAATGATCGTTGTTAGGTTCTTTTATTTTTGTAATAAACCAGTAAAGTGATCATTCTAAGACGGTTTTGTCATTAGGGTCCTTCTTTTGGGTCTTGCCAAAGGTAGTGAAAATATACTGAACACGATCGTAGACTTAATGGCCAGTTAATGGAGTAGGCGCAGACTGTTTCTATGCCTCACGTATACTATCTTCTTTCCATGTTTTAGTTGGATAAAGGATGTGTTTTTTTCACACGCAGGACATGCATAATGACCTTTCACACTATATCCACTCAAATTTTCATATGCTGGAAAGTCGTTAATGGTACAAAATACTATAGCACGCAAAGTAAAGGTCTCTTGCAGATGTGCATCAAAAACTTCAACCCCGTCAACCCACAATTTTGTTAAGTCTTCTATGAGTGGTGTCAGGTAGACATCAATATCATTTCCTGGTTGTCTTGGACCTGCTATCATCATAGACAACATGATGTATTTCCTCTTTATGCATAACCAAGGAGGGAGATTGTAAATCATCAACAGCACAGGCCAGGACCTGTGGGAAGTGGAAAGGTTACCAAATGGATTCATTCCATTAGATGCAAGACCTAGCCATAGGTTCCTTGGCTCGTGACCAAAATTAGGATACAAACGATCTATTGTTGCCCATTGAGGAGAATTGTCGGATGTCTAAGAAATCCATGACTTTTCTTGCCATTTGCCTGCCAAGTAAGATTTTTTGCGTCATCTGGGGTAGCAAACAATCGATTAAACCTTGGAATAATTGGAAGATACCAACAAACCTTTGTTGGACGACCCATGTTTTTGCACCACTCATCACTAGCTTCATCGTCGCCGACATTATATCGTGATACCCTACATGTGGGGTATTTATGCAAATCAGCATAGTCATTTCGATACAAAACACAATCATTAGGGCATGCATGTATTTTCTGGTACTGCATGCCCATGGGACATAAAACTTTTTTTTTTGCTTCATAATGATTTTTGGGCAATGTGTTATCTTCAGGGAGCAACTTCTTCAACAAAACAAGCAATTCAGTGAAGCTCTTGTCACTCCACCCAAATCTTGCCTTCAAATTAACCAATGCTAACACCACTGACAATCTTGTGAAGGTTGTGCATGCAGAATATAAAGTGATCTTTGAATCATTTTGTAGTTTCTCATACATAGGTGTATGCAATTGCTGAAAACTGGCTTCTCCAAGATCACACAGCATGTCTTCTATACGATTATCAGTGTCTACATCAACCGGCCCAGGGGTTTGGATATTTGGCTTTTCTGGAAATTCACCATGCCATATCCATTTTGTGTAAGTTGGAATGATCCCGTGACAAATTAGATGTGATCTAATTTCATTGACTGACTGTTGTCTTCCATTCCCACATTTCAGACAGGACAAAAATAATGTCCACGCAGCGAAGGTGCATTAAGTGTGGTGAAATTTAGGAATTCTTCAATCCCATTTTCGTACATATCACTAATGCGGGGCACTTTCATCCAATTATGATCCATGACATTTACTAAACTGGGATTATGATATTGGCAATTACTGTATGAATAAAGATGTCAACTTCATGTTTAAAATGTGTGGCCCTATCCCATTCAGAAAGTTATATTTTATCCATCAATCTTGCCTATGAAAGTTAAGTTTGGTTTGTTAAATTTAATGAAATTTCGGCAGTATTTCGCATTGGTCTCCAAGTACATGAAATGAAAGTGGTGACTTTAGGTCACCCCGATCAAGTATGCACTCGGAGAACAACGCAAAATACATTATACCAAAATGTCATTAAATTAAACAAACCATCACTACTACAAAATAGGTTTTTTACATCAGTTCTTTACCCCTTTCTACGTCGGTTGAACAACCGTCGTTGTTATTGGTGTCGTTGATAAATAAAATTTTTTACGTCGGTTGACGACCATCTTAGAAAATGACTTTCTAAGATGGTTGTTAACTACGAACCATCTTAGAATGTCCCTTTCTAAGACGGATGTTACGTAATAACCGTCTTAGAAAACCGTTTTCTAAGACGGTTATTGCTAACTACCGTCATCGTTTCTATCATAAATATTTTAAATAAATAAAACAAAAAAGGAAACTACGACGGTTCTACGTTGAGAACCGTCTTAGAAAAGTATATTCTAAGACGATTGTTATGTAACAACCGTCTTTCAAAGACGGTTGTTATGTAGCAACCGTCTTTCAAAGACGGTTGTTATGTAGCAACCGTCTTAGAAAGGGACATTCTAAGACGATTGTTACGTAATAACCGTCTTAGAAAGTGACCTTCTAAGACAGTTATTACATAACAACCGTCTTAGGAAGTGCCTTTCTAAGACGGTTCTTTATTCATAACCGACGTAGTTTCGTGTTTTTTTTAATTTAATTTTATCCAAATTTTTTTACGCGTACATAATAGTAGCTACGGTCATAAGATCAACTATTAATGGACCATACGAATTATTTAAAAATAAATATAATTTCATTAACAAGATTAATCTCAAAGTTTTAATGACAACAATATACATAGGATAAAATATAACATCCATAACATTTTGTGATGCTAATTACAATGGTTAAAAAAAGTCTACAAAACAAAATATATAATTCTGATGTAGGAAATGATAACTGTTTAACTCTTTGTTATAGATAAATGGAAAAAGATCATGATGTCTTTCTCCAAATCAGTAGTAGCTACCTTCTCTGTGAAATGTAATGCTCCGCTGATAATTGTTGCCTCATCATGAGTGAGTTCACCTCCTTTACCAGCCTTAAATGGTTAAGAAAATGGCATTAAGTGATAAACATAACGATTAATATGTCACTTAACAACTAATAGTAATAAATTTCAAAAAATACTGTAGAAGCATATTACCGAAGGTGATAATGCTTTAGGTGGACCCAAAATCCTTTCAAATGACGTATGGAGAATTGCAGCATCATACTGAAAATGAAATTAACACAGATCATCAAGCAGCACAAACTAATGCAATTAAGATCTTCCTGTGGACTCAACAGGGTTCACGAATCTTATCAACTATTTACATTAAGTAAAGTTGGAATAGATCCCAGACTTCATAGGGAGATAGCCACCACTACTACTATACTGGCATAAATTCTTTCAAATTACCAGAATAAGTTTATAGAAACATATGATTGTAATAATAGAATTCTAAAGTGGACATCTCAAATTGATGTTAAGATTTAAGACTTATGAAAGCCTGCACCTCAATTTTAATTCCCAAAGCATCCAAATTCATATGTGGATAATAAATTGTTCTAATTACATCTGAAACTTCATAATGTAGTCCTGGATCAACCCATAGTATATATATACAGTACTTTCCTTGCATAGGCATTATAGCAAAACTGAGTATTTCAAATTATGCTTACAAGTTCCTTCTCTGGTGCTTGTGGAAGTGCCTTCTTCAACTTAGCACGAATGGTTACGGGATCTGCCTCCGAGATGACCTACAAAATATGCACAATTAGTCAGACAAGGCTTGTGAATGCCGTCAGAAATGTTAATACTGACACAATTCAACATAAAGAGTTATGGAAATAGTTTCCTTTTTTTTATTTGGTTATTGATTTCAAGTTTTTTCAATATACTGATTGATGCACAGGTTGGTAGTTTCAACAATTGGCTATGCTTTGAAATTAGCAATGCAAATATGAAACTTGGTAATCACAAGTTATTAGAGAAGCACAAAAAAAAACTACATAAAGGTTTGGTTTAAAAACATAACAATTAGCAGATAAAGATTTGCTGTTTCCATGTAATTGAAAAAAATAATGCCAAAGTATTTCTATAATCTAAAAACACTAAATGAATCATACAAGTATGAACCTAAGAATGCTATAGATATCTTCACTTCTGTTGTAAAAGCAAAATTTAAAAGACTGAACAACTTGAGGTCAAAAGCTAACAATTTTCTATTTTGGACAAGCTTCACCATTCTAAAATTTCACTTCACTTAACAGAACTCAATATATATTGCACTGCCTTTATTCAGTGTATGAGAGAGAGAGGGGGGGGGTAAGGGTAGTGGACTAACATCAAGAAATTGGATAATGCCCATTAATATTATCTAGTCTATAATACATGTGTCAACGTTAATGAAACAAATCCTTTAGATTATGGAAAACAACCTGTCAGTAACCCAGGAGCACCCCAGTTGAAGTCAAAACAACCCTATCCAAAACAATTTTCAAAAGGCAGAGTGTTGATGCAACAACTTCCACAGAAGATGCTTCAGCTTCTATCTGACACAAAAGACTCAAATGAGCTTAGTCAGGAAATTGCCAAGAAGAAACTGAGACATGCCTAATTGAAGTATACCTCTTCTTTGGTGGAAGGTACAGGTACAATATGGTGGGAGGCATGGGACATGCTAAAATGGTGCAGACTAGAGTTCTGAAACTAGATTGCTAATTGACACACAAGTGATCATTTTTCCCCTAAATAGAACCATATGAGGAGATTTGCACCTTAAAAAAGCAATGGTCACTTAGTACAGCAAAATTAGTAAGTGTTAGAAAGCTGTATAAAATGGCTGTGATTCAAACAGATACCTCTTGGCTATGGATTGAAACAAGGGCTTTCAGCTGTGCTCGCCTAAACATCCAAGTAAAACATCTAGAACCTGGAAGCATAAATGTAAAGATATACAAAAGCCACAATTTGTATTTAATAAAAATCTCTGCTATTATGGACTATATAGCAGATGCCTCCAAGAAAAAATAAAACAGCTTAATATCACTACTAATGGTTTGATGAAAGATAACCTAATCCAAATTGTCCTAACACCACCCTTTTACTATATAGGGCATAAGTTTAAGGCTACCACACAATCAGGAAAACTGAAAGAATATTCTATGTGAACATGTCACTAGATAATCAGAATCATAAAAACAATAATCAAAATTCTAATGGGTGGGTGAAGTTGTGTATCACTTTTATGGCCTATTAGAGAATGATATGATTAGATTAGCATATAATTTATTTAATTAAAGTTAGAATTTAGACGAGCATAGACTTCACCTTTCCAATAAGGTAAGCAATTGGATAATAGATGATCATCAGGACACGCACAAGCCCTACAAAATTAGCAAATACATATACGCACAATATAAATTATTAGCATATTTAGTGCTACTAAACTACATTAAGTAACTTTCTTAAATCCCTTCAATTAGTTAAAAGTTCTTATGTATAGGAATAGAGGTAGAATTTCAAGGGTTTGATTTTTTTTTTCAATTTAAAAATTAATTTTTCTTCCTTTCCTAGAAAAGGCTCAAACAAATGGGCCATAAGTCCATAACAGCAGTACCAATATTTGTTTTGCAATTTCAATCAATACCTAAATGTAACATCCCCCCCACCCTCAAATCCAAATGTATGTATGCCTAAGATATTATGCCATCTAGACATTCTGACAAATAGTTAAAGACTGCATAAATGGGCAGAGCAACACGAAGAACAAAAAGAATACATAGCTTTTTGTCAGCGATAGGAAAGGTAAAGATTTGAATTAATAAACTGTCAAATCACCTTGTGCTTCTTTTTGGCAGAATCAAAAGAATCAACAACACCTTTGTAAAACCTGTAACAGATTATGTGTCAGTGTAATTACTTCTATTATATCAAAATGAACAGACAAACTGACCAAAAATAGAATGTAGAATGTGCATAATATATACCTAGTTTAATTCAAACATATTCTCTCCAGCTATTTCACAACAAACATTTCCCACACTAATATTTACATAAGGTACCTATAACAATTTATAAAAAGTAATTTTGTAATTATTATAAGCCACAGTTTAACATAAAAAGTGTTGAAATAAATTAAGAAAAAAAATATATAAGCCAATAAGGGAAATCTTGAACTTAAATCATCAAGACCACGATAACTTCAACAAAAACTTTGACCCGTAAACCAACAAGGTTTTGACCATATTCCTTCACATTAGATTCCTCATACATCAGCAAATAATTAGCAATAAACACAAGAAGACACTGAAATTTTGGATTTAGAAAGACATATCTACATAATGGATTTTAACTGAAGGAAAAATTCAGAGTGAACAGGATACATACATTTTATTTTCCTGAACTGCGTTTCCTTTTCACATTTGTCTTGGTAGTCTCCTCTGAATTTTCATTTTTAGTTAACTTTGTACTAGACCTTGGAGAAGAAACCATTTCCAAAATAATTAACAACAATTCCTTTAATGTTTTATTTGTAAAAATAACAAAGCAGCATAAAATCATGCAGCAACAATGTTGATTAATAGTAGCAAAGAAGCAAGCACTGTATAAAGCACACAAAGATACCTTGTCCACATCCATAGCGGATGACTTTACTACATCTGCTTCAGAGTTAGCTTTCCCCCACCTGCCCTTTTTCTTGTCCTCCATCTGCCTTGAAGAGAATCCACCGCGACCCTTTTTGTTTTCATTTAATTTCTTGGCTAGATGCTTTTTACAATTTGCATCATTTGTTGTCCCACTTCTTATTTTACTGAATCACCCACATTAGTTTTTTTCGTATGAGGCTTCTGACCAAGTGCCTTTGAAACACTACCACTTCCAGACACCTTTGAAACACCCTCAGCTTCCACATTAGTTTTACAGGGCCATCTTTCTTTTTTGTTTGCCCAATTTTCTTTGAATAATTTTCATCAGAGAAGCTCTCAGTTGGTGGACAAGCAACAACTTCAGATTCATCGTCGCATGCCTTTGGTGATGAAACCTTAGCATCAATGTCATTGTCATTCTTTGGAGGTCCTGCTGCTTCAGTTGAATGGTCCTTGTGAGAGGAACTGGGAACTTTCTTGTTGTTGCTTTCAAAGTCAAGCATTTTCTCAGTTTCCTTCTTGTTAACGGCAACTTGAACCTTAGAAGGTTTTGCTGATTTAGTTGAAGAGCTTGATTTCTTTCGCTGTCTCTTGGTAGCTTGCTCTGGCTTTTGTTTACTAGTGTCAACTTTTTCAGTGTCCAAATCATGCCCCAATTTCTTTATGCATAGCTTTCAATGACCCTCTCCCCCAATTTCTGGGCTATTGGAAAAACTTCCTAGATCACAATAATTATCAACATCAAGACAATGATAAAATTTCGACAAGAAAAACAAGGTTCAAGTTTAAAATCGCAATCTACTAGAGATAATGAAATTGTAACTGTCAAACTACAACCTCATTGTCTTTCTTAATGCTGGCCAGAAGTGGAGACAGTAGGTCTAAGGATATATCTTCACTTTCCTCTAGAACAAGGGTCATAATTGTTTCCATGGATGAAAAAACATTTTCTGGATGATGTTCCCTGAAATTTTACAATGGAGCTGGTTAGAATCATACCCCCCCACAGTAAGCGTTTCCAACTGTCCAAAAAAATGCATTGGTATATATGTAACAACCATGTTGCACAGGTAAAAGTACGAGTATTGGGTTCAATATGTTTTCACAAATACAACAATATTAGTACATGTTTAGAAGGTATTAAGCACAAAAAAAAATAAAAACACATTTAACATAGTTTGAATAGACAATGTAGTAAAAGATCAAAGTAATCAAATCATGTTTGAGGTAGAATTATAGATGACAAAGTATTTGAAGCCATGATGATGCTGAACTTTACCAAAGTCTTACCTTATATTTTTAAAGAAATGCTGAAACATCTCCAAAATCAGGGCATCACATTCAAGGTCCAGCATTACTGATGCATGATCTAACTTTCGCAACAGTTTCAAAAATTGAGGTCCTCTTTGCATATGATTGGCTTAACTTATCATGTACATTTTCAAATGAGGATGCTATTAATTGAAAGACATCTTGCAAGAAAATGCCATCGATAAAATTCAATTGATTTACTGATGCTTTCATTAAGAGTATGATAGTAGTCAAGTTCATTCATATATTGTAGTAGAAAAATTGTGCACACCTTCATTTGATCATCATCATAAGGAGCTTCAGGTGCAGTGATTCTTGTTATTTCACAGATGCAAGAGGCAACTGCAACTTTGACATCATCATCTGAGTGGCTTAAAAGTTTGTCCGCAATTAATGCTTTCAATGATGGACACCATGCATTTTGCATAGAGTCAATAGGGAACTGCTCAACCCTTGATAGGCAACTCTGTACTTGCTGCAGTGTAAAGGACAAAATAATATGTAAAATCACAAAATTGTGTTAAATACTTTGACCAACCATTTTGTTAGGACTATGTTTTTCGAGTTGCATAATTTTAAAAAAGAGGCATTTTAAGCACAAGTTTGTTCAATTGAATAATGAGAATCAGTTGCCAAGAACGGGGTCAAAGCTGTGATTGTCATCAGCTTCATCCAATTTCTAACATACACACAAAAGCAAATACCACATCACAGTTCCACTACAATAGTTATAAATATTTGGTTAGAAAATAAAAATAAAAAGAAAGTAAGAAAGCAAACATAAACTTACCCAGCGTTCAACTGAGGATGAAACCTGAAGGCTATCATCCCTGTGGAAGGAAAAAAACACGGAGGGAAATAAGGTAAAAGAAAGTAAAACCTAAAGTTGCTAAAATCCATTTGGAAATATACAAGTTTTGTTCCCATCCTTCCACAAACAACTGATTACCTGGTCCAGTGAAATTACAGCCACATACCTTGGCTTCATTTGGCATCACGACATGTTTTACTCCTTAATACAATGGTGCATACAACATCTGAAACTGCTCACTACATTGACCTTGTAGTACATGTACAAGAAAATAACTTTCTGGATGATAAACAGCATATCCCATGTAAAGGCTTTGTATATCAATTTAACCATTTCCTTAAATCATTTATGAAAATTTAACAGTATCCATAAACAAAGGCACACACAATAGGCACACAAAAAAACAATTGAATTGTAGTAAATCAATTAAAATTGTCACAAAGTTAGCGAATTAACATACAAGTAATGTCAATCCAAATGATACTCCATGATAACCTGCCTACAATGATTGTTCTTTAAATTCTAACAAATATTCTGCCCATTTTTTCCTTATTCTTGTTATGTCCTCCATGTATAACGCTGTAGCATCACCAAACCACTGCAACAATGAGTATGTATATAAACCAGTCAACAAGCAAATACACAAACTCACTAAATCAGTTTCAATGAACACTACTACCACAACGGGTTCAATTTAACATACCTTGTTCCATTCACTCTTCAAACCTCCACGAACTATGTTCCACATCCATTGCATAACGTAATACCCACATTCAAAGCCTCCTTTTTGAACGTTGCTCTATATTTTCCATAGTAAGAATGACTTTAGTAGGAACAACAACTTGGTACATAATGTCATTACATACGTACATCATTACAAGAATTAAATGACTAACCTTGACTCCAATCCAGTGTGGTCCAGCTAAATTACATTTACCATTAACCCCGACATTCAATGTCTTAAGTGCACTAATGTACCAAAATCATCATACATTTGGGTTAATGCCTAACCTTCATCTTGCAAGGATTAATTTAGTTAACATATCTACATAATGTGATAACTTGAAAACAACTTACTTATTAATGACAACTTTGATGTAAATGTCTGGCTTCTTACGTAATGAACAAAACCACACAACTGTATGGGCCGTAGGACAGAGAACAAATAGTTGTCAATGGGCCCTGCATTGTTTGCGTCGTTAGCAAATACATACACACACATCATGATATAATTGGACACTATATCCAGCAAACTTACTGATTCAAATACGCGCCTAGGTACAACTACCTCTGTGATTCCTTGACCCATGTTTGAATGTATTGTTGGTAGTCAACACGTCTTTTCTTTGCATTGTGTATGATCTGGGGCTCAAAAAACCCATACACAGAACCATAACTCAACGATGTACTCGACTGATCCAGAAACCTACATTTAACATTTGACATAATAGTGAAAAACAAATGCATATATATATATATATATATATATATGAATATATGTATATATATTTATATGAGTATAAGACGCATTTAACGCCCCTACACTTACATAATCCATAGTTGTAGTATAGAGATGTTCAAATATTTGTCACCTCCAACTATTTTATTAATAAATGAATACGTTATATAGAAGGATGTTTCTACAGTCGCAATCCCAAACTTTGTTCTATTCCACGACAACTGTATAGGCCTGTGGTAAACATTGTACAACAGCTTAATCAATTCACCCAAAGGATCCACTTCACACACCTTAGTGGACCTTTGTACGGCTTCATCTAACTTGTTAGATGAATCCCGTACATCCTTGTAAAGAAAATGAGATTAGGATTACATTAAATTCGAGGTCAATTTAATATGTGTATATACAATGTAATTATCATAAAACACAATTGTGTACCTTTGGAGGTATTGGTTTGATGAAATTTCTGGGCCAAGCGACAAACTTTTTCAGGGTATCTTTCACATACTTTATCTCTGACATGAGAAATGGAACTTCTGCGTCGCCATCAACAATTGTTTGAACAATGACTCTTGCGACGTCATTACCATAATATGTGGTGTGAATTGTTGACAGCACGTCATGAACTTCACCCATCGCAGCTAGGATCAACGACCCACACCAATGAATGTAGAACCCCGTAGATTTTCCCCCAGCATTAACATCTTGTTCACCAGATGGACCGACTGCTGCTTCTGCACAACTTCCTTTTGTGCTAACAAGAGCAACTAATTCTTGGAAATTAGCTTTACCCGGCAGTGAATGTTGGGTTCCCAGTTGGGTTAACTCAACCTTTACTGCTGCCTTCACTTTTTCATTGACCTTGTCTTCTCATTGTTCATTCAAATTCTCAAGAATTTTTTGATATTTGTCCTCTACTTGTCTCGTGCATTCTTCCTAGTTTGATTGAGCTCATAATTTTATCCGTTATTTCCTGTGCGGTGTCAGATGTTATGTGGCCATATTTCTTTGTGCGGGCCATCCTCCACATGACATGTCTTGGAATTGGAGACGGCGGGTCATCGAGAACCACTGATAGCTCAGTATTCGTTGCATCAATTTGTCGCTTCTTGGTTTTTTCATCCAGCAACTTCTTCTCAAGAAGTTCGTAACCACCACGAGACTGTGTGTGCGGTGAGTCGTTCAATTTTTGGATTTCTTGTGCCTTTTTCCTGATTCCCTATCGACAACCTAATGGGACGTCATGTGAGTGAATAATAAAGCCTTTAACGGTTACAAAATTTAACCCAACAACCATAATAACTTACAATTTACCTACCAACTAGGTGTCTTCCGAGTAGCAGCAAATGCCTCCCAAGTTTGTGCATTTATACCGTATTTCAATGGACCTTCGTATTGACTTTCGATTTCTGCATCGGCATATATGTACTTAGTGGTTAGGTAAGACTTTAATTGTCTCCACCTAGTGCTTACCGATGACATGACCTTCTTCTTTGCTTCATTCGCTTCTAGGATTTCAAACTTTGCCTACATTGTGAACACAACATGTAACAATAGTATATGACTTAATTATTATTGTAACAAACATATGAAGTATTCGATTTGACCATAATGTCCTCCCATATTAGGGTCTTCAAAGATTCAGGTACGTCATTCCAAGTACTATGGACAATTGGTATTTTTTCTCTTGCCACCACCCCAAGATAGCTTTGGAATTTTTCTTTGTGCGGGCCAGATGCCTTCCCAGTTGCAGGGTTAACATTAACAGTAGGCTTGTGTTGAGCAAAGTTTCTAACAACCAAACTTCTTAGACGGATCGTTTGTCTACCTTTCCTGGACGAGGACTCAGAAATATTATCTTCTAAAAGTGGGGGCAAATGTGGAGGAGTCGCCATCACTGTTACAAAGAAAAAAAAACAAAAACATCACATCGGTTATTCGAATGAGTTATAATATGTAACATGAGAGTTATATTTATGTTAAACCAAAGCAATTTGCAATCATATATAAAAAAATAAACTTTACCATAATATGAAACAGTTATGTGTTCTTGTTTTCCCATAAACCTTCATCATGATCATTTCGGTTGGCTTGTTCAATATCAATATCATTTTCTTCCACTATAGAATTCATTGAAGTCGAGAAAGCAGCCATTTCACAAATATCAAGTGTTGCATCGTCACCTACATGATGAATTCTAGTAGATCCTCTTCCCTATAGAACCACTGAATATCTTGAGTCACATGGATCATGGATGTAAAAAACCTGTTTTGCTTGCTCTGCCATGATGAATGGTTCATTTTTGTAGCCGACCTTATCTAGTTCTGCTAATGTAAATCCAAGACGGTCTCGATGCACACCAGTATTTCCATTAACCCACTTACACTTAAAAACAGGGACTCGAAATGCACTATAATCAAGCTCCCAAATGTCTTCAATTATGCCAAAGTATGACATTGACCCTCTAATTGGATTGTTATCAGATGCACCACAGAAGTGTTTGGAATCATCTTCAACGGTAACCCCACTATTTTGGACAGTACTTTTGTCATCTTGCGCCTTAGTGTAGAAGGAGTAGTTGTTGATATCAAATCCCTTCCAAGTGGGTACATTCAAATTCGGTCCAACAGCAAACAATCGTAATATGCTCGAAGCGTTGTCATCACTAATGTAACACCCCGTAGGCCTCTGGTGCGCTAACATTAATAATATCAGTTTAGCGTTTAATCAACATAAAATAATACTCAGCGGAAGCATAGAATCGTTTTTCTTGATTCATTATGTATGGAATAACCAAAACTGTAAAATACAAAACAATCGCATGCTGATCCAGTTCATAATTCAAAAGCCATACAATTTAATTATACAGACAGGTAACAGATATAAGACACTTATACTCAGGAAATAGTACGTATCATATATCACAAAGTTCTGTACATATACATATCAGTGTCCAGAGTCCACACCACATATCCCGTGGTGGTACAAAAGAATATCAACCCTCCATGAGGGAGTACAGAACTATACAGCAAAATAAAACCAAAAAGATCCTTCCAGCTCCCACATCAAGCAGCCTAGTCTCAACTAGGCCTCCTGCCCTGAGACTGCTCTTCTCTGCCAGTAATATCACCTGAAATCATGTAAGCCCCACACGGGGTGAGATAACATATCTCAGTAAGCTCAGGGTCCTTGGGAAATCATTCCCACCCTGGCCCACATATTCACAACACATAAACAGGTATATACATCTCACACATGGCCCACTGGCCTCAAGATCACATAATCATCATCACAAGCAGATCTATGACAGGAGGCAGAGCTCCTCAATGCCTGGCGGAGCTCCTCAACGCCTACTGATGGAGCTCCTCAACGTCAGTACCTGTCATAGTGTGGCAGAGCTCCTCAATGCCACGGGCGGAGCTCCTCAACGCCCAAATACCCGGCGGAGCTCCTCAACGCCGGTATCTATCTGTTGGCCAACAGATCTCTGGCAGAGCTCCTCGATGCCAGGGACGGAGCTCCTCAACGTCCAGAATACACGGCGGAGCTCCTCAACGCCGGTATTCTTCTATTGGCCAACAAACAGCTCAAGCACAACACAAATATCCAATGCAATGCATACAATCTCAATACAATAATGTCACAGCCAATGCATGCATCATGAATCATGACCAACACTCCCCAGGAGTGTTGTGTGCAACCAAAGTGGGAATTCATTCCCAGGGAACACTGAACTTACCTGGTAAGGTTTCAGCTCGTAGTTCCTTCCCAGGTCTGTGGCTTCCACCGCCAACAGTCTCAGAATCAATGCCTAATCAAGGCATAAGTAATTCGTATCACAATCCATTTCACACACATTCAATCACAGAATGTATCAAATCATAAGTCCCCTATCCTAGGGTTTAA
>PYAF01005317.1:191314-218049 GCA_007407185.1 Glycine tomentella | reverse complement strand
TGTTATGACATAGCCTTTTATGTTTTCCAATCTACTTGTGGATAAATCCAATAAGATATACTATCAAACCTTTATTTCAAAATCATTTTCAAAACTTCACTTATTTTCAATTAATCATTGGTCTTTTTAAAATAAATTATCCGCTGCAAATAAAATAAATACGAATAAAATGAAAGAGTGAAGTGGTGGTTACACATATGAATGATTAAATCAGGTTGAAAGTTGAACGCAAATTCAGAACATTACTTCCTTAAAGCTTTGAAAAGAAAATTCTTGCTTTTTACATCAATTAACAACTCATGAATGTTTTGTGAAAGCAAGAACCTTATGAACCCAGAGAATCACTAAAGAATGTTTAGAAAGTCTGTTAATGCTCAGAAATACGAATTGGTCAAGTTAGAAAAACAGCTGAGCAAAGGTTCTATTTATAATAAACTTTTTTAACCGTTGGTAATCGATTAAATACGCTCCTGTAATCGATTATTTTGCTTATGTAATCGATTAATTCAAGACTGTAATCGATTAATGTGTTAATCAGATTTCTGTGTATGGTTTACAATCAAAATAATCGATTATTCCGACGAGTAATCGATTACACCAGAAAGATGTTCAATAATGAAAGCACTGTGTAATCAATTACAAACTTTGGTAATCGATTAAACCAGGAAGATGTATAAGACGAGTTTGAACTATGTAATCGATTACAACCTCTGGTAATCGATTAAGCCAGAAAGCTTCTAAGCCAATAAATGTATTAGGTAATCGATTACGGATTTTGGTAATCGATTATGATAGAAAAGCATGTAAGTGTAAAATAAAGGAACACTTCACACTTAACCAAGAGGGGGGTGAATTGGTTAGGCTTGGTAATTTAAAAAATTTATTAAACAAAATCAGAGTTTTTCCCTTAATGGATCTTTATCACTTTAGAAACCAAGAACCTTTATCCAAAGGTCAACCCAAGAGATGTAATGCTTCAAGAACCAAGAGTAAACAAGAATTCACAAAGGAGACAATTAAATTTGCAGAAGTAAATGAACACACAAGAATTATACTGGCTCACTTCAAACACTATGAAGCTACATCCAGTTTTCTTCTACTCAACACTAGAGTAGAGTTCCACTATTGCAAATAATATTCTTACAAGAAAATACAAGCTTCTCTTTATCAACCCTAGATAAAGTTCAGAAGTCTAAAACACTATTAGACCCTTAGAAGCCAAACCCAAACTGAGAACACTACTTAGCAACCCCTAGAGAAACACTATCTCTAGTTTCATGCAAGAAACCAATTTACAATAGAAAAACAAATACAACTTTAACAGAGAATTACAAACTCAAAGAGTAAGGAAAGAAATCACCTGATGATCCAAAGATGATATGCATAAGAATGACATTACCAGGTTGAATGCAAATAGCAAACTCAGAACATGGCTTTCCTTAAACTTTGAAAAGAGAAATCTTGCTTCACTCAATCCCTTAGACCCATATGAGTTTCATGGAAGCAAGAACTTAGTGAGCTCAGAAAAATCACTTTGTGAATGTTTAGAATGCCTTAGAATGCTCAGAATACGAATTACTCAAGTTAGGAAAACAGCTGAGCAAGGATTCTATTTATAAATATTTTTTTGTAACCGCTTGTAATCGATTAAATACGCTCCTGTAATCGATTATTTAGCATATGTAATCGATTACACACGCTCCTATAATCGATTAAAGTGTTCATAAAGATTATGGGTAGCAACAACGAGCAATTTAATCGATTATCCCGACGTGTAATCGATTAAAGCAGGCACAATGAAAAATGTATTTGTACTATGTAATCGATTACAATAATTGGTAATCGATTAAAGCAGGCATTATGAAAAACATGTTTGTATTGTGTAATCGATTACAATGAATGGTAATCGATTAAAGCAGGTATTATGGAAAACATGTTTGAACTTAAGTAATCGATTACAATAAATGGTAATCGATTACACCAGAGTGATGTTATTTTTTGTATGAGTAATGTAATCGATTACAGCTCAGTAGTATTCGATTAAAAAGGACACAAAGGCAGATTATGTATATACTAAGTTGAAATAATTGATTAATCCGATAAAGTAATCGATTAAACTGTTCTTGAGAATTTTCCAGAAAGTAACAAGAACAAAATAATCGATTAAACCAGTGAAATGCTATTTTTCCAAAAACACTTAGTTTATTTCAAGATTCAAAACAATTTCCTAATGCCTTGTGTTTTAATTCTTAAGCTTATGAATGATATGAATGCAATGACTTGGATCATCAGAAAACTTCCTTCCTTTTACATTTGAGCACAAGTTTTTCTTCAATTCTTCAAACATGTTGAAAGTCCAAAACACTTCCTTGTCTTCAAATCTCTTTTAGGCTTCAAGTAACTCCCCTTCAAATCAACAGTAAGCATATCATATGATGTAATCGATTACTATCTTGGGTAATCGCTTAAGACAGAAAGATGATTTTTAGTTTTAGCTAATGTAATCGATTACAGTTCATTGGTAATCGATTACAATGTTCATCAAGATATTTTAAAAAGTGAATCAAGTTAAAATAATCGATTAACCCGATACTTAATTGATTACATTGCTCTTGAAAAGATTTCCAGAAAATACAAAGAACAAAATAATCGATTCTTTTCTCAAAATAATCGATTAATCCAGTAAGAACTTATTTTTCCAAAAACCTTTTGATTTGTTTTAAAAACTTAAGCAATTTTATCAAAGCCTTGTGAACTCTTTTTCCTAACCACATAGATTCAATGAATGATATGAATGCAATGCACTTGGATCACCAGAAATGCTTTCTTCCTTTTACATTCAATCACAAATTAATCTTCAAGGCTTCATGGCATGTTGAAAGTTCAAAACCTTCTTTCTTGAATCAATTTATCCATTGTGCTTCAAGCAGCTCCCCCTCAATTCAACACCATGAAGGTTCATAAAGCTTCCTTTTTCTCTTATCTAATATTTACCTGTAGAACTGAGGTGAGGTGGTGTAGTCAATCGGTGGCAAACTAAATACCAAAGCAAGCTACTAAGGTTTTAAATATATCAATGGAGTGCTAAGGAAGTCAAGTGAATCAGGTAAGACCTTGTCCTTTCAATGAATTGGGAAAAACTCGGCATAAAACTATGTCCTCGATGGTATACAAGCTAACTTGTGTAACATACATATTGATGTGTTCATCTAGATTAGTAGTACCACCATATTTATCTAAGTGGGACTCTTCCAATTTGTCACTAACGATGTTTCCATAATATTTGGGATGAAGGGATTTTGGTGGAGTGGAGGCTGAGCACTAGTGGTGGTGGATGACAACCGTTATATGCCTTGTTGAACACTAGTATGGGTGTGAAATGTAAATGTGTATGTTATCGACTCTCCATCATGTTGTTGGATTTGTGTTTGGTCTTCAAGCTGCCATGATCGGTTTAGGCTCCTTAGTTCGACATTTTCATGTTGAAGTGTCACGATCTCTTATGTGTATTGATGGGGCATTGTGGCAAGCTTTGCATGCAACTATTGCATGCCTAACGACATATTATATGGTCTTTTATGTGAACATAATTCTTTTCATTTTGTTGTTCTGTTACTTATGTGGAAGTTATTGCATTCTATGTGTTCATCCATCCGAGTAGTAACCATAATCTATGAGGACGTAGGATTGGTTTTACCTATCAAAGGCAACAAGGTAAATTTCCTTTGCATGTATCTCATGCTTCGAAGCCTTCTCTCGAAGTATCTGACTGTTAAGTTCTCTAAGGGTGAGGTAACAAAAGCATTTTGACACTCAAGTTAGGGCTTGACGCTAAGTAATAAATGAGAAACAACAGTGTCCTTTACCTCGAGAATCTCACTTTTGTTTATACATATCATGATAGGGCATGGATCCATGGGCCTTGTTGCATAGTTACCATTTTAGGTAATCTATCTATATTTATTGTTTAAGGGGTTGGTATGTTCAGATAATCCCAAATATCACCTTATGAATGGCTAAGTTTATTCTTTTGTTGTGTATTTGGCTATCCAACCATCCAACACATGCATTAGTCAAGTGGGAGGTCTCTATATGATCTATTCGAAATGATCAAATACTCAAGCATTCTTTGCCCTATTGGTATTTGGGTATTCGAACTAGTATACCATAAAATTCAACAATCATAATATTGAATTACAAGTACATAATTTACACTTGCATCAAAGAAGACCATAGTTAAATTGGCTAGCACATTTTGAATTGTTGGAGACATATTCATGAACCATTGCAAAGTCCATGATCACCAATGCATTTCCTTTTTAGGTTGGTTGAGGAGAATGTTCACAATCATAAAAAAGTTACACAAGAAATCATCATTGCAATATGCAAATGCATTAATGTGCTTTGGTGTACACCTCTATTTACAATCTTTCGGAGTATAACAACTTTTTTTTATCAAATTTGTAATATTAATTTGTAATATAATTTGTATAATATGTTTTTATCAAAGTTAGGAAAAGCTTATTCAAATCAACATTTTCATATTAATTTGATTTACTTCCCTTTAATATATACTTGAAATATGAAAAAAAAAACTATAAATTAAAATATAAATTTATTTTTATAATATATTTATATTATGGTGAGATGTGAGAGATGAGCGATGAGAAGAAGATTGAAAATTTAATGTTGATGTAAAAAGAAAGAGAAAAGAGATTTTAAAATTTGAATAGTAGATTACCATAATATCCTTAAATTAAACATACTGAAAAAAAATGAACTCATTGATGTTTCTGTCTAAATTTTATGGTGTAGGTTGTTAATTCACTAATACTTAAAAAAAAGTGAGTATATTAGCAATCCACTTGTGTGTATGTATGTTTGTACTGTAACAAACAAGAATTGCAAAATGAATGTAATGGGACGAGGATGAGGGCGAATATGGGGCGGGTAGTTATATGCATATTCCCAACTCTTTCTCTATCGCCATTTATAAAAGTCAGGTAATACTCGTATCAATACCCAAATTAAGTCAAAACAACTATTCACCATCAAAGTTTGGGCAATTGGGGTGGATGTATGCGAGTGTTCATGTTTCTTTTTGTCATGCCTCCTAAGATGTCAATTAAGTTCCTAAACTTAACTATTTACTATAATAATTTGAGTTCTTAAACGAAAAATATTTATAACCTCTGACGGTGCTTAGCCAAAAGATTGACTGAAATTTAAATTGTGACACCTGTTAATCAAATATGAATTTTTAATTTTAACATTTTAAAGTGTTTTTTCATTTTCCAAATTTAACCTTTTTGCTTATTCACGCAAAGAACAGGATATTCGTGGATGGCAAGCGGTGGCAGCAACACTCTCACCTTTCCCTTACTTCTTTGTCATTCCTTTTAGTCTTAACTATGACAACCCAAAACTATCCTACCACATTCCAACAATCAAAAGAACCACAAGAAGCTCTTCTTATCCCTCTTGTCCACCTCCTAGCGGCAGCCCCCATGGTGGAGCGGGAAGCAAAACACTTTCACCTCTTTCTTTTTTCTTTATGATTGTGAGGACTTTCTCCACTACTCTGTCTCAAGCTCCCTCTAACCAGGAAGAGTTTTAAGAAATGGTCTATGCCAGGGTGAAACTTATTGCAAAGATTCCTTTTTCTTCTTTTGTTTTTTTTTTTCGAACCTCTTTCGATTACTGATTAGAAAGTTTGCAAAAAATGGGTAAAGATAAAAATAAGTTATATATATATATATATATATATATATATATATATGGCCAAACATGGTGTGTTTATCACTTTATTGAGTATTTTGGCATATAAGAGGAAAAAATAAGAAGCAATAATAATAAAGGTGATTGCAACCAGCAAGAAAGTTTGATTTTGAAGATATTATAACAATCTTCAATTTGCTATTTGACTGTATATTTTGGTGGTTTTTGAATCTTTTTTACATTTTTGAAGATATGAGAATAATAATTATTTTCCTTTTACATTTTTGAATCTTTTTTATATAACAACCCCTCGTCAAAAACCTCCCATATCAGTGTCGTGGAAGACATTTACTTTACCATGAAAAAAGCTCCCCATAAAACACGACCTAAGGAAATGTGAAAAAGCCCATCTGTCATCATTGTGCATTGTCATTGGATATGTGAAACATTGTTGATTGCCACAATCCACGTGTTCGTGTTGCAAGTGAATCGTGAACAACTTTTGTGAAGCAGAGGTTGTCTATTCGAATGTGGTAGAGCCACAATGGTAAGATCATTAAGGTCGTCGGAATGTTCCCAACGTCCACACCTTGGAGTAGACACGAACGATCTTCTATCTCCTGAATGAGTAAAGACGATGAATTTGGAGAAAAAAAAGCACTTTAAAAAGTTGAAATTAATTAATAATTAGATGACAAATGTCACAATTTAATTGAATCAACTCTATTTTGGCTATACCCTTCGGATGTTATAACATTTCTCTTCTTAAACATATATTTGTTACGGATAAAAGATAAACATATATTATCTTTTGATTCTACTAATTCAAATGTTTAAATCTCCATTAATCTATTATCATAACCACCAAAATGTAACCACCATAAGATAGAAGATATGATCATTATCTTCTAGTTATCAATATCTCCACATATCAAGGAAGAAGATATTGGGCTCAACCGTCTGTTATCAAAGTCCAGGTAAAATCCTATAAATACAGCACAAACCATGGTGAAAGGTACACACACAATTCTGACTCTCTCTTTCCATTCACACGGCACACACCGCACACCAATTGCTTCGTGTGTATCGCTGTTGTGATCTTCTTCTTCATTAAGTTGCTTCAGTTCATAAGCTTCTTAAGAGAGAGAGAGCCCGATCCTATAGAAATCATCCAACACCACTTGTTGGACATTTCTGTTCTCTCCGAGCAGAACAGTGGCGCCGTCTGTGGGGACGATAAATTTCGAATCCCACCAACTCTCAATGGCTAATATCAGAAGACACCAGAATGCCAGGCGTGAAGAACCACCTAGGAATCCGAATCCGGAGAATGTGGTGGTAGAAGATGCATTGTCCCACACGGCTTCATCCCGTGCAGGACCTACAGTACATGCGTCGGCCAACACACCACCGGCCGCGCAAGAGAACCTAGAAGCTTCATAGCGTTTTATTCAGAATGCTCTCCAGTCCCTATTGGCTCGAATGGATAATCTGGAGAAGCGTTACGAACTCCAGCGCCAGGAAGACATCCAGCGGTTGATTGCCCAGTTGGAGGAACGCAGTAATAGAAGGTGAGAAGAGGAACGTCGGCAGAATGCCGATCACTTGGAAGGCCATGCAGAAACCGACCAGCCTCATGCAGCAGCCAGGAGGCAGAGACCAGAGACGTCGGCCCGTACCGCAGGAACAGGCAGTAGAAATCCAGTTGAGCATTCTGAGCGGGGAAGAGCGTCTCGTTCCCATCATGAGGCACTTCGCCTGTCCTTGGCAATGACTCCAGTGCACGTCACGGAGGAGAGGCCGACGGAAGAGGTCACCCGTCACCCTGGCCAAGGCGATGGCGCGTATCGAAGGAAGTATCGCCGGGGTCATCAAAATAACAGTCCCTTTGTCGATCACATAGTGGACACTCAGTTTCTGGAGGATTTCGAGGGCTCCTTCTTGTCCAAATATGACGGGAGCCAAGATCCACAGGTACATATCGACGAGTTCGATATGCAGATGTGTGTTCGTGGAATTGACGAACCCATCATATCTCGGATCTTCGCTACCACCTTAACCGGGGCCGCCCAGACTTGGTTCCATTCATTGCCGCGGAGGACCATTCACAACTTCGAGGATTTCAGCCAAAAGTTTTTGCTGAATTTCGCGACAAGCAAGAAACAGCCAAAGTCCGAGTTTGCTTTGGGAAAGATACGTCAACAGACTGGGGAAACTTTACAAAGCTACTTGGACCGATTCAAGGAAGCCGCACTGCAAGTCCAAGGGTTAGAAGAGAAAGTCCATGTTCATCTTCTGTCGGCCGGGCTCAATGGGTCTTCCCGACTTGCTAAGTCAATTTATAAAGACCCTGTGAAAACCCTAAATGAATTTAGGGTCCGATCCAAAAAGTATTTGGAGTTGGAGCAGATGAGATCGCTAACTCGGCTCCGAGGGAAAATAAAAAACCCTTCTCACCACGGAACCGACGCCAGGAGAATTTCCAGGTCGGACAGTCCAGCCGACATCCGTCGAATACCCTGGTAGGCCGACCTCCAAGAGGCATCCCTGACCCTCGTTCCAGGCCCGGGAGATATGAGCTAAAGTTCGACAGATATGCTCCACTGAATGCTACGCGTGGTCAAATTTGGAAGGAGGTGGCTTTCACAAGATGAGGAAAGTCGACCGACCTCCCCCCATAGTGCGGAGAGAAGGGATGGATTACTCTCGGTATTGTGATTTTCACAATGGACCGGGACACACGACCGACCAGTGCTGGAGCTCCGAGGTGCAATAGAGAGGTTCGTGCGTGAAGGCAAGCTGCGCCAATACGTAATTCGAACCCAGGGGCACCAAGCCAAGAGAAAAGCCCAGCAGGAGAATAAACCGTGAGACGACAAGAAAAGCAAGAAGGACGAGGAGTTCCCAGAACCCGAGTTCGAATGTAACGTCATCATAGGTGGAATGGGAGGAGGAGGTGATACGGCTAATCAGCGGAAGAAATACCTCAAGGAGGTAATGTCGGTAAGGGATAGGCCGAGGTTCAAGGAAAACAGCGGCAAGAATAGCAAGAAAAACGCACCCCTGCTGATCTATTTTACCGAGGAAGACTTAAAGGGAGTGGTACCTGGGCATGAGACGGCCTCGTCATAACAGGAACCGTAGCCAATTTCCGGGTCAAAAGGATATTTGTCGACAATGGCAGTTCGGCCGACATCCTTAACTGGAGCGCCTTCTAGAAGATGAACCAGAAGGAGGAAGATTTGAAGCCATGTCAGACCATGCTGTATGGGTTCAATGAAGAGGGCACCGGCTTGAAAGGGGCCATTGACCTTTAGCTCACCTTGGGGACCAAGGAAGGTTTCAAATCAGAAAGGGTCACGTTCACGGTGGCCAACTTCCCGTCCCCATACAATATTATTCTGGGCAGGCCGACGCTCCACAAATGGGACATCCCAATGTCTACCAAGCATCAGAAGATGAAGATGATTGGGCATCTCGACAAAGTCGTCACGATTTGCGGAGATCAATGAGAATCCCAGCAGTGTTATTATAACACAATCAGGGAAACGGAGGGAGGCCCGTCATCCCCACCTCGAATTCGACAAGGAGAGCAGAGAGGATCCAGGGCCGAGGCACATTCATCTGGGAAGCCGGTTAATCTAGTAGAGCTGGATGTACGGGATGTCGAGGAATGGAGACCAGAGCCGGTGGACGAGCTTGAAGATGTCCAGATCGGCGATTCCTCGGAACAAATTACGAAGGTGGGCAAGCAATGTGACCCAGAAACCAAGGGCAGGTTAATTCAATGTCTGAGGAAAAATCAGGATGTCTTTGCTTGGAAGGCATCCGAGATACCTAGGATTAAGCCCACCTTCTGTTGCCACAAATTGGCAATGTATCCCGGCTCTAAGCCAATAGAACAGAAGAACAGGAAGCTCGGCCCGGATAGAAAACAAGCTCTGACGAAGCATATTGGAGAACTGCTGGAGGCCGGATTTATAAGAGAGATACAGTGCACGACATGGCTTTCCAACGTGGTCATGGTGAAGAAATCCAACGGGAAGTGGCGGGTCTATGTCGACTACACAGATCTGAATAAAGTTTGTCCCAAGGATTCATATCCAATGCCGAGTATCGATCAGCTTGTAGATAGCTCGGCCGATTTCCAATTGCTATCGTTTATGGATGCTTATTCTGGGTATAACCAGATACCCATGCATCCAGACAACAGAGAGAAGACGACATTTTGAGGTATTGATGCCAATTACTGTTATGACGTCATGCCTTTCGGTTTGAAAAATGCCGGGCAACCTACCAGCGGATGATGAATAAGGTCTTCTCGGATCTGATCGGGCGCAACATTGAAGTATATATTAACGACATGATCACGAAGACGCCGGTGGCCGGGGACCATATCCGAGATTTGGAAGAAACCTTCCAAAAACTAAGGCAGCACAGCATACGATTGAACCCGCTGAAGTGTGCGTTTGGGGTAAGAGCCGAAAAATTGGGCTTTATGCTGACTTACAGTGGAATAGAGGCAAACCCGGATAAATGCAAGGTTGTCCTGGATATGCAGTTTCCGTCCAACAAGAAGGAAGTCCAACAATTGACGGGGAGAATGGCGGCCCTAACCCGGTTTCTTCCGAGGTCCACGGAAAAGGCCCTTCCTTTCTTCAAGCTACTGAAGAAAGAGGCGAGCATAGGATGGAACTCGGCATGTGAAGAGGCTTTCCAACAGATCAAGATATGTTTAGCCTCCCCTCCGGTGTTGTCAAAGCCTGAACCGGGCGAAACCCTCGTCCTCTATCTCTCGGTGGGGGAGGAGGCCATCAGCGCAGTCTTAGTCAGAGAAGTAGGCAAGACTCAGTCATCAGTATATTTTATGAGCCGAGCTCTCAAGAACTCGGAGCTAAGATACCAGAAGCTCGAGAAGGTGGCTTTTGCTCTGCTCACCACAGCAAAAAGGCTTCGCCCATATTTTCAGAGCCACACCGTCGTTGTACAAATAAATCAGCCTATCCGACAGGTGTTGCACAAACCGGATTTAGCAAGAAGAATGATGAACTGGGCCATTCAGCTATCCGAGTTCGACATTCAGTATGAGGCCCGCCATGCCATTAAGTCACAAGCCTTGGCCGACTTCATAGTAGAACTGACCCCGACATCAGCCGCTCAACAGAAGGATAAGGTGTGGAAAGTCTATGTTGACGGTTCATCCAATGCAAAGGGAAGCGGAGCTGGGATCATCGTCGAAAATCCCGACGGTGTATCTCTCTAACAATCGTTGCAGCTTAATTTTCCGACTTCTAATAATCAAGTGGAATATAAAGCATTGATCATTGGGCTAAAGCAGGTCAAGGAGCAGGGAGCATCAAGGGTCAACGTTTTCGCTGACTCGCAGCTGGTTTCCATGCAGATCGAGGGAAGATATCAATCCAAAGGCCCTTTACTAACCAAATATATGGCTAAAGTAAAGGAGATAATGGCGGACTTTGATGAAGTAGTGGTCGCGCACATTCCAAGGGAGGAGAACGGTCGGGCCGACATACTTTCAAAGTTGGCTAATATGAATGGAGTGGGGAACCATAGAACGGTTATACAACAGGAGCTTGCCCAGCCGGCGTGCGTCATGGTCATACTGGTCGCTGAGGACTGGAGGAGGCCCACAATTAATTACTTGGAGCAAGGAGTCATCCCAGATGAGGAACTAGAGGCGAAAAGATTGACCCGAGAGGCTGCGATGTATGTAATCCTTGACGGTGAACTATACCGCCGAGGTCTACATACTCCGCTATTGTTATGTCTAAACTCAGACCAAGCTGAGTATGTGCTCTCGGAAATACATGAAGGGATCAACGGACAACACATGGGGGCAAGAGCTTTGGCACTAAAGGCTCTTCGCGCAGGGTATTTTTGGCCGACCATGAAGACGGACGCGGCAGAGCATGTCAAGAAGTGTGATAGTTGCCAGAAGCATGCGAAAATAGTATGGGTCCCCCCGTCCGAGCTTAGCTTGATCACTGCTCCGTGGCCATTTTACAAATGGGGCATGGATCTCCTGGGGCCGTTTAAAGCTACGGAAGGTCAAATGAGATGGCTAATAGTGGCCGTTGACTACTTTATCAAGTGGATTGAGGCCGAGCCGTTATCTGCTATCACCTCGGCCCGTGTTTAAAAGTTCTTGGAATGAAGCATAATAGCGAGGTTTGGAATCCCGGCAGAAATTGTTACTGATAATGGGACACAATTTGTCGACAGTACGTTCAAAGCAATGATGATCGGCTTCCATATCAAGCACCACTTCGCCTCAGTAGAGCACCCGCAATCTAACAGCCAAGCAGAGGCAGCGAATAAAGTCATCCTTGATGGGTTAAAGAAAAGAATGCCTGAAGCCAGCCCGAACTGGGTGGAACAGCTCTACTATATGCTGTGGGCTTACAGAACTACGACCCAAACAGCTACAGGAGAAACCCCATTTAGGATGACGTATGGATGTGAAGCCATGATTCCTGTGGAGATTGGCCAGTCATCCTGGAGAAGGCAGCGCTTATCTCGGGAGGACGACAATAATACTGCACTTGCCGCCGAGCTGGAGTTGATAGAAGAAGTCCGTGCCGCTGCCCATTGCTGAGATCTACACAGAAAAGGCAGGATGGCCCAAAGATTTAACAAAAGAGTAAAATCGAGATCTTTTGAGAAAGGCGATCTCGTTTTACGCCGAGCAGACATCGGGAATAAGAATGCCCGAGAAGGGAAATTAGCAACAAACTGGTAAGCACCATACCGGATTGTCCAAAATCTTGGGCAAGGAGCATACTTGTTGGAAACATTGGACGGCAAGGAAGTCAAACGGACTTGGAACGCGGGCAAGTTAAAGAAATACTATAGCTGACAATGCGCAGCCGAGAAAGTCCATGTGTTTTCCTTTAGTTGGCTTTCAGTCAATCATTGGGATCATGAAACTCCACTATGTGTTTCCCTTTAGTTGGCTTTAAGTCCTTCATCGGAATCATGGACACCATGTGTTTCCCTTTAATTGGCTGTTAAGCCCGTCATAGGGATCATGGGAGTTTACTATGATTTCCCTTAGTTGGAATCACCAAAGTTTTCATGTACTTCTCATTAGTCGATTGTGTGAACCGGGGACATAAAACCCACGCAAATATGTCATTGAGATCGTGAATTTATGTAAATCTTCTAAGATTATTAATAAATTCCTTATTGAAAGGAACATTTATTGTGCACAAGCTTTGAGCGCTTAGTCGTTGTTTTGTATTAACCCGGTCCTGATCAGGCCGATGTAACTATTTAATCAAGGGTGAATCATCGGGTTTCCCGAAAGAATTACACCTACGAATTAAAGTTACAAATACATTTAATAGTTGCTAAGACGGGAACATGATCCCACAATCATATTTAACACCAACCAAAGATTCGGGTTAAAAAATACATACTCGGGCATAGAAGCCGAAATGAAATATTTAAAATCCCGACTGACGAGTCAGGGTAAAAAATACTTGGCTATAGAAGCCAACATATGAAAGTGAAGTATTTAAATCCCGACCGACGAGTCAGGGTAAAAAGTACTCGGCCGTTGGAGCCATTATACGGAAGAGATAAAAGAATAAAGGCGGCAAATCAAAACTGATAAAAGCCGACTAGAATTACTTAATAAAATTATGCAAAGTATTCAAGAATTGTTCAGAAAAGATAAAGTAAATACAAGCAAAACTGGCATTCCAACCCTTTTATTTCCCATCGCCACCTTGACCAGGATCCCCCTCAGGCGTTTCCGCTGAGCTTGAGCTTGCTTCCTCCTCCTCACTGTCTGAAACGGTCAGCAGCTGGCCATTCCCGACATAAGACTTGAAATGCATGCCCTCGGTGTTCAGCTTGAGGCCGGGGTTCAGGAAGCGAATCTGGTCCAAAGCGTTGTTAAATAAATCTTCGGTGGACCGGGCTAGCTGCGACCGAACAAACATAAGTTCGTTGAGGATGTCAGCTACTTGCTTAGTTTTATTTTCATTGATAGCAAGTAGCTGATCACACCGGTCGCGAGCGTCGGCGACTCGCCTCCGGAACTCGGTCAGATTCTCCTCCAACTTGGCCACAGCAGCCTGAGAAGATTTAGTCTCTGCCCGAGAAGCTGCGAGTTGGGCCCGAGATGCCTCAAGCTTGAAGTCAGCTTTGCTACCGACTCTTGAGCCTCTTTGGCCTCCGCCCGAGACGCTTCCAGCTCCTGGGCCGAGGACGCCGCTTGCTCCCGGGCCAAGTTCAGCTCCTGTTGAAGTCGTCGGGTCTCACTCTCAAAAGCTTCAAGCTCGGCAGCCACCTTGCAAGCTTTCTTATTCAAAGATGCTAAGCTTCCAACCAAGGTGGCGGTTTTCAATCCATTGAGCTCAGCTCCTCCAACTCAGGATCAGAAAAAGGCACTATGTTAGAGTACCTCTTCGGTGCCTGAGCTACTTGGAAAAATTCTCTAGTCATCCCCTTATCCCATAGAGTCCGGGGAGAGAGCTGAATATGCTCTTCGGAAGGCTCGGGCACCGAGGAAGGAGCATCAGTCGGGGCCGGGGCATCAGGAACAATGTTGGCTGCTGGCTCATCGGGAATGATGACGAGCACCTCGGCCACAGGAGAAGGAGGCGGAGGAATTGGAGCCTCCACAGCGGGCTCGGCAGGAATCAGGGCCGGGTCAGCACCAGTGGTAGCGGCCCTGCTGGCCCCCCCGGTCAGCTTTCGCTTTTTTCGGGATTTGAGAGCCAAGAGGTGAGCGGGTCTTGGTACCGGGCGGGAGTGCGACCGCTGCACAAACATCAAAAGATTAGCAATAAAAGAAGTTAAGTATTCAGTTTTATCCATGAAAGAAATCTAAACTGACCACACTGAATATAAGAAGCTATGGGGGCCAAGCATCCCGACTCTTTGTACGACATTATTCGAGCTGCAGAAGTGGCATCAGAATCCGACAATCGAGTCTCGTCGGTTCAGTAAAAGGCGGAAGGAAGGTCGTGGTGAGCGGAAGACCAATACAATGGAAACTTCCAAGATTCCGAGGAAGAATCAGTTGAGTTAAAGAAAAAAGGACGTTGACCAGCCTCAGCAACAACCTTAAAGAATTTATCCTTAAAGCCCTTGAAGGACTCGGCGTATAAGGAAAAAAGTCGACGGTCGGAGTGACGATCAGCACGACCTCGGAAAGAAGTCCAGCCTTTCCGGTTGGCAAGTTCCCTACCGGATTGGTTGGTTTGAACCATGAAAAAATAAAAGAATAAAGGACAAGTGCAAGGAATCTCTAACCTTCGGCAAAGGATCTCGAAGGCTTGCATAAAGGCCCAGCCGTTCGGATGAATTTGGGAAGGGGCAACTTGCAGATGATCCAACACCGGCATTTGAAAGTCGGTAAAGGGAAGACGAACTCCCAACCAAGTAATGACATCTTTGTAAAATAAAATAAAAGTCGGGATCGTTCCGTTCTTGGGAGGAGCAGATGGGCTCACCCGGGCGGGGAAGGCAGATGTAAAAGCCCTCTTGAACCCCGAGGGGGATCAAAGCAAGGTCCTCGGAATCTAATACCGAGGTGTGTTGTAACACCTCATGGGTGACCCAGGGGAACCTACCTGTTAAAGCACGGGAAGGAGTTTCAGATCGAGACCTGGTCGCGGATTCCTCAGCAGTTCTGGCCCGAGATGAGTCCATAATTACCTACGACAATAAAAAAGAAACAATTATTAGTGAAGTCCCTGGAAGAAGAACCGTCAAGGGGCTAGGGTGAGAAGAGGTCGGAGCCGGTATGGCGGAGGCCTCAGCAGAAGTCGGCACCCCAGCATTTCTGTCTAATTGGGGCGGTGGTACATTAGTTTCTTTTGGAGGAGGCTTAGGAACCCTGATGGGGTTGTGCCGGCATCGATCCAGTAGGGCCTCGGCTTGTCTATTGAGATCCCTACTGGCTAAATATATGAATTCCTCCACACAGTTTGGACAATGTTCATATCGGATTTCAAAATCTGGCTTAGATGTGGGGCTGGTTTCAGAATTAATTAAAGGGGCATTACTCGAAGGAGTGGGAGCCCTAGACTCGGAGGCAAGTATTGCCGACCTTTGACGTGACGATGACCCCAATATAGAAGGCCCCAATCTGGAAGGATTGGGAGGTTTGGGATTGTGGGTCTTCGAACTGCCTGGGCCAGAAGGAACCCGAAGCAGGGACTTTCTTTTTTCTTCTTCAGAAAGGGGAAGGCCAAAAAGCCAAAATGCAGCATGAGGAGAAACGGATTTGCGGATTTCCTCTTCTTGTTCAGGAGTATATTTCATGATGAATGGTGAAAGAACGCACAGATGCGAAAAAAGCACAAGAACTGGAGATTGAAGGGATATGCAGAAAATACTGACACTTAGGGTTTATACGAAACAGAATGGAAAACAAGAAATTAAAATGGCAGCAAATAAAAAGTAAGTGAAAGATACCTGGAGTAGAAGAGGGTTGATGGAAGGAGGATCGACAGCAAGGAACAAGTGACTCAGAAAAGGCACTGGAAGAAGCAAGAACGCAGAGGTCGCAAAAGATGCAGAAGGGGCGCAAGGGAGATGAGAATGCAGAAGATGTGAAGGCCAAATCGAAATAAAAGTGTTTTAATGAAATGAAACGGAAGGGGCACAATAAACAAAAAGAGTAACTGCCAAAATTCAAAAGTCATGGATAATAACTGCTGGTTATGGAAGAACGTGGAAGGGGCAAAGATGTCATTAGCACATAAAGGAAATGATTGAAACGTGCAAAGAAAGGACAAAGGCTGGTTGACAAGACAAGTGGCGGCTGGAGAATAGAAGACGTTCCATTCCTCTATGTTCATAGCTGTTCAGGCTGCTTTGAAAAGACAAGAGATAGCTCGGCATTAACATCGATGAGAAATGACCGGTGGACGTTGTCAGAAGATGGATTATCTCGACAAGGGGCAGGTGTGAAGTATGTCTCGGTTCGAATAATAATCACCTCGGCTCGGACGAAAACCATCTCGGTTCGGACACCAATTAACCTTGCTCGGGTTCTTCCCGAAAAGCATGGTCGGCTCCATTACTGGTACATCCCGGCCACCTAGAGTGCTAGATGACCGGGCTGAGGGGCATCTGTTATGGATAAAAGATAAACATATATTATCTTTTGATTCGACTAATTCAAATGTTTAAATCTCCATTAATCTATTATCATAACCACCAGAAGGTAACCACCAAAAGATAGAAGATATGATCATTATCTTCTAGTTATCAATATCTCCACATATCAAGGAAGAAGATATTGGGCTCAACCGTCTGTTATCAAAGCCCAGGTAAAATCCTATAAATACAGCACAAACCATGGTGAAAGGTACACACACAATTCTGACTCTCTCTTTCCATTCACATGGCACACACCGCACACCAATTGCTTCGTGTGTATCGCTGTTGTGATCTTCTTCTTTATTAAGTTGCTTCAATTTATAAGCTTCTTAAGAGAGAGAGAGCCCGATCCTATAGAAATCATCCAACACCACTTGTTGGACGTTTCTGTTCTCTCCGAGCAGAACAATATTAATATTATCACTTAAGTCAAATGACTTGTTCAATTTTGGACTAAAGATTGCACTTTTAGATTATTTATTTTTTAATTTCTTACTTTTGGATATTAATATGATAAAATTATACACTTTCATAATCTCTATTGATGTTTTATCCTATCTCATTTATAATTTAATTTTTCAAATATATAAGTCATTTTATTTTATACATTCTTGAATAAAAAAATAGCTAAATACATGTTCCACTTTTTATTTTTACATATATGTAATATTTTATTTAATATATTTAATATAATATAGAATTTCTCATTTTTTAAGGTATTTATTTTAATTGTTCAATATAGAGGTTCTTAGAGCCCCTAGTGCACAAAATAAAAAAAATCAAAAAACCAATTATAAATTATAGGAACGAAAATAGAAAAAGGTTTAATTCGAAAAAAAAAATGCTCAAAGAATAACTTCGAAAGACGGGAGGTTAGTAAGGATAGAGGAAAGAAATCTTATAAAAAAATCGTATAAGGAAGAAAAAGAATACATAGTGGAAGTGTGGTAAAATAGGACACTTTGCCAATAACGGTAAAGTTCAACAAAAAATAAATGAATTAAAAATTGATGAAGACATAAAACAAAGTTTAATTAATATGTAAATAATCTCTGAACAAGAAGAATCTTCTTCAGAAAAAGAAGAATCTCAAGATGAAATAATATATCAAATAGAAGAAGAGACAAGTAATTCGTCATCAACATGTTTTGATGAAGAATATTGCTTAGGAGCAAAAATGTTTACATGTAAAGATTGTAAAACTATAAATATGTTAACAAAAGAACAAACTACCACCTTGATATCTATAATTGAAAAATTAGATGATTCACCTCTGAGAGATGAATTCATACAACAACTAAATAACTTAATGAAATAAAAAATAGGTGAATAAAGAAGAAATAAAAGCTATAGAAATGAAGGAAATATATAACAGATTTAAGAAACCAAATAATCAGATAAAAAAGAATTGTTGAATATAGGGGGAGTTGCAAGAAGAATCAAAGCAAGAATGAAGAAGAAGCTTGATGTTTGCTTAAAGATATTTTTGCTTTTTACATGCCCAATCAAGTATGAAGGAATTTGTAATTTGTTTAAGTTTGATTCAAGTACATTGCTTTTTGATCCTTGCACTGCAATTTGCATGTCTCATTTAACTTGCATACATAAGTGCAATAAAACATGAAAGCTGCTAAATGATTTCAAAAGAAATTAAGTTCTCATGGTTATGTTTTTGGAAAAATGAAAACTTGTTTTAATCGATTACACAGTGTTTTAAACGATTAAATGCTTTTGTTCTAAATCTGGAAAAGTCATGAAGAACACTTTAATCGATTACAAGCTTAGATTAATCGATTACATATTGCATTTTGGAAAATCATGCATTACTGCTTTAATCCATTACAAGCTTAGATTAATCGATTACATATTGCATTTTGGAAAATCATGCATTACTGCTTTAATCGATTACCATGAATCGTAATCGGTTACACAGGCTTATTAGAAACTATGCTTTACTGCTTTAATCGATTACATTGCGTAATAATCGATTATTCTGTTCACAAACATTTTCCAGAAAACTGAGAAACAATTTAATCGATTATTTAGTAGTTTTAATCGATTACATATGGCAAAATAATCGATTACACCAGCGGATTAATTGATTGTTGTCAGTTAAATCAGTTTTATATAAAGCTTTATGAGTATATTTTCTATAAATACATATTGAACGAATCATTCTAATATACATGAGTGACTTACCCCAAAGACTAAGCTTTCTAAGAGTTTAAGAGACTAATTTCTAAGTGAAAAACACATCTTGTGAAGATCAAGATTTCTGAGTTTTTTTTTTTTTGTGAAGATGTGTTAAAGAAAAGAACTTTTCAAGATGTTGATTCTGAGCATTAGATTTCATACAACTTGAAATGTGTGGTAATCTCAATTCATTTTCATTCATTCAGACATGAAGGATCACAGGTTTTGTTTATCTTGAATCTTTCTTTTTAAGATTTTGTGATATTTGTATTCATTTGTGATAAATCAATGATTCTGACAAGTTTTCTAGAGTAGGGTTCTCTAGGTGAAAGATCTGAGTAGGATTCTCAGACTCTTGGTGATTTATTTTCTGATAGGGTTTTAGAATTCAGTTTTTTTTTATCTAGTGTTGATAAAGAAAATCACTTGTAAATTGCTTGTGAAGAATATTTTGATTTAGTGAAAACTCTGACCTAGTGTTGGTTGGAAGACACTGGATGTAGCCTCCAAGTTTGTGAGTTGAACCAATATAAATTGTTGAGTCTCTTATTCTAATTTTGTATATCTCTCATTGCTTGTGTTTAGGAATCAAGATATAATCAACAAAACAAAGTTTCTGTCATTGCTTGCATAACAAGGTTGATCTTGGTTGAAAGAAAAGTTCTGGTTTGAAAAAGGTTTTAAGTGATACGATCCAAATTTCAAATTCCGTAAATTGTTTCAAGGAAATTTTTAAATACTTGTTTTAAACCAATTCACCCCCTCTTGGTTTATTTGAAGAGTGTTCATTGTGTTTTCAAGAATTACAAGAGGAAATTAAAAATAAATACTAAACAAGAAATTCAACAATTAAAACAAAATTATATAACATTAGAATATAGGCTACTAGAATTAGAAGAAAAATAGATTTTAAAATCACAAAAAAATATTTCTAGTATTCCTCATATATAAGACATTAATTTAAAAAATAGTATAAAAGAAGAAACCCTGAATATAATAACTATATTAATCTATTAAGTTTAATCACAACTCATAAATGCCATTGTGACATTATTCTATTAAGATTTGTTATAATACTTCATTCTTATTAGCAAAAAAATATGAATTTTAAAGTAATATTAGGAACCCCATTTTTAACTTTATTATATCCCTGTCAGGTAACTGAAAAAGGATTAATAACAAATACACATGGAAAGAATGCTTTGAATTCTTAAGACCTCAAATAGTAGAGAATTAAATTTGTTAAAAGAATCTTCAACAAAAAATAATACAACAAAAACAAAACATATAAACATGTTAAATAAAGAAATTCAATTTAAAAGAATAGAAGAACAACTAAAGAATCCAAACATTAAAGAAATAATAAGTCAATTAGAAAATAAAATTAAAAAAGAAATATGTGAAACAATTCCCATAGCTTTTTAGCATAGAAAAAAATATGAAATTGCATTACCTTATATTGATAATTTTAATGAAAATGATATTTCCAAAAAGGCAAGACCCATACAGATGAACTAAGAATACTTAGAATAAGTTACTAAATCAAAATAGTGAAAAGAATAAGAATAAACACACTGTAATAAGAAAACATGATTATAGTATCTCGGCCTGAATGAGGATCGAAAAAGTTTGTTGTGAATACTAAATTAAAGTTTTGAAATCTAAATTAGAGTTTAAATATTGTAAGACTTATTTGATAAAAATATTGAATGAAAAATTTTGGTAGAGATACTTCTAAGAAGATGAGAGTAGTGAAGACATGGATGTTGAACTGAGGATTTTAACTCATACCTCATCATTTGTTTATTCACATATTTATAATAGATTACACACACCGGACTTCAAATCCGGACTTAACTATTTTACAATAAAAGATAAAAGAAAACATGGCTAACAACTTTTTACAACTAGCCAAAAAAAAAGATAAGATGATTACAATCTTTATCTTGCCGACACTTTTGTTTTTTCTGCCGACAATTTTTATTGGCTAAATGGTCTAATCAGAGAATTCTTCTTTTGAGAAGTAATCGATCATGTCATAATTCTTTAGATAAGGATCAATGCCTACCTTCATCCTTTATTAACTTCTTGCTCTAATTGTTTATGGATCTCATTCTTTGCAACTTATCTTCAAATTCATCTTGGGAGGTGGTTGTGGCTAATTCATCCATTATTTGACTTTTTTAAGCTAAGAATAACCCTCTTTATCTTCTTGGTCATCTAATGGGGATCTTGGAACCTTATTGGATTTTTCCCATTGAACTAATTTTTCTTTACTGAAAAGATCAATATTAAATTATCTCCACCATTTGATGTTTACTTGTCTTGACAACAAATATATATATATATATATATATATATATATATATCACATTATCCAATCTTGAATAGGTATATGTCCAACACATAATCCATGTTATGCCTTGAGAGGCTACAAAAGATATTAATCTATATCTTTCCATGAATATGGTTTGTTTCTTGAAGAATTGGTATATTTCCTCTACCGGTGGTGGGAAGAGGGCTTTTGTTGGTCCAAAGTCTAAGAACCACCGCCTGAACCATTTTGGAAACTTTAAAGATATTCCTTTTTTAAACCAAATAAACCATGAATTTTTATTAGGTTTAAGGGACAAAACTTTATTCCAAGCATTTATGTAATCCAAATAATTATACCCTTTCAGGTTAAAAGATCTTAAAAATGGCTTCAGCGTATACAAAGGTTGTCCCCAATCAGTATCTGATAATACATTAAGGATCTTGATCTTAGAAAATTGTAGTATTCCATTGACATCTTTATTATGAAAGATTTCAATAGAATCAATATCAACCAATATAAATTCATAGAAAACTCTGTTTTTAGTTCATTTACCACAGGGTAACGAACATCTTGAGTAAATATTTTTTTGGCTAAATCTACATATTTTATACATCCCAAAAATCTTTGTAATTGTGTTTTATCTTGTATCTCATTTGGGAATTTTTCTGTAAATTATATTGATCTTTGAATTGGTATAATGATACCTTAGTATATTTCATAGCCTAAAAATCTAATTTTTGTTTCAAATGTTTTTATTTTTCTTTATGATACTACCAATCCATTTGCTTTAGTGATTTCAATGAACTTCTCTAAATGTTCTATATGTTGGTTAATATTTTTTTTGAAAATACTAGAATATCATCTAAATAAACTATTGTGAAGTCTGAAAATTTATAAAATATATCATTCATAATATTTTGATATTCACTTGGAGCATTTTTTAGACCTTGGGGCATTACGTTCCATTCATAATGACCAATTTAACACCTCAACTTACGATCTTGTTATTATTGATTTTTAATAAAAAATTCTTTTCAACTTACTTAAGAGTACCTAGTTGAATATTACAAAATTTTTGCCAATAACCGATACTCCAAAAAATTTCATTACTGAGTAATATTTATAAATCTGAAGTAATATAAATAATAAGATTACAAATTGACATTGGTTCTATTACATAGTACAACTAATTCAAAACACTCTGTAACAAAAAAATACATCATCAAACATATCATCTTCAAACAAAATCTTCTTCTTGTAAACAGCTAGTGGTCTCTCTTTGTTGTTTATCTGCTCGCCCAAATAAAATCGAGGTCATAGCAGGTGTCAACCACAGACACAAAAATATAGGGTAAGTTTATGATAAACATAATTTAAGCAACAAAATATATTCAATATGCAGATATTCATAACAACATCCTCAAAGATGCATGATTCTCTTAAACTCTTTTAATAATTGGTACCAATAGTCAAGATAGCCTCATCCCAGTGGCACAGAACCAAAACGATCAGTCAGGGTACCACAGTGGTGCACAAATTCTCACGCACACTTCATGTGATCATCATGAGTGGCGTGATTTCCCCACTACCAGCTACCCCCCAATTCAGACTCCTTTTGTCTGAACGCTCGAACTCAGTTCCTGTAGCTATCTGACACACCTCCTCTTAAGGCAATTAATGCGGACTAACCCCTGCTGGGCATATGCATATGAGACTTATAAGACTGATTTACTTTAAGGTATAACTCTTTTCATCATCTCATATTTATTTTCAACATCAGTCTTTAATTTATATCTCACATACTTTACTCAGAAACTCAACATAAAATATAGAGCTCAACTTTATATTCATGTACAGAATCTCAACATATTATTCATGTACAGAGGTTTATAGAAATACTCAACAACACATGGAATTTAGAAAAATTCATAGAAACTTTTAGCAACACATGAACTTCATACAGATTCATGGAAACACTCAACAACACATGAACATTCAAACACTTATTTAAACACCAACAACACTTAAACTATCTTTATCATAAAGCCTCCCTATACATACTTATTTAAACACAAGTAGTACTTAAATTATCTTTACCATAAAACTTCCCCATATATACCTTGTAACCTCTTAAGAATTTTGTCTTTCTCTTCCTTCAAAGCTTGACAAACTTTCCGTAAAGATGCTAGCCTCTTCTACGCGTGATCTTCAAGGAGAAGTGAATTCTTCTTTTCACTTGATTTAGGCTTTAATAAGGGAAGGATGAAAGTGAAATGAAAGGGGTATAAGGGAGAGCTTCATGTGAAAGGGTGTAGGAAAATGTCTTGGGAAATGACTTGCACTTAAGGACCCCCCCCCCCCCCCCCTTTATATAGTGGTTGGAAAATGATATAATATTCATGGACATTTCTACCCTTCCTAGCTAGTTACTTCCATTTGGTTTCATTGTAACTAAGTGTTATGTCATTCCATTCCATTCTAACTAGATTTATAAAAAATCTCCTAAGTCATGATGACTTCCTTTACAAGTGTCCCTACACTTGTCATGAACTTTACAAGTGTCCCACCACTTGTCCAATTCATGAAGCTTCTTCCTCTTTTCCTTCCAAGTGTCTCAAATCATGAAGTTTCTCCATGATTCTCCAAGCTTCACGTGGATTCTAGGGAAAGGGAGAGAATTTTGCTTCATTTCATGTTACTTTGTATCCATATCCTTCAAGACATGACACCTTACTTTCAAGTGTCCTTCCACTTGTCTTCAAGCCATGAAACTTCTCCATTCTTCCTCCTCCTTCACGTGATTTATTAAGGGAACAAGAGAAGATTTTTCTTCTCATTTTGTGCACATATATGATAGCTTTCTCATTCCTATATTAATAGTGAGTTACAAGTGTCTAGATATTTCTTAAGTCTTCATGATTGTATCTTATCATTTTAATTTATGAAGCTTAAGATATTTTTCTTAAAGAGAAGAAAATTATATGATTCTCCTTGTATCCACATGTAACCTTTCATGAGGTAGAAGGATTCAATTTGAAAATGGCCTCACACATGGCATTCTTTAAGAGAAAATAAAGTTCAAGTTGGATTTGTCTTTACACATGGCATTTCATAGGAGAAGTTCAAGTTCAATTTGAACTCTTCTACTTAAAGGATAATATTAAATAATGAAACTCTAGAGTTTTCTAGAAAGTGACTTCAATGATAGTTAAATTACTTACAAGCAGAGTGATACACAACCTTGCATACGACACTGTTTTTATCTTAATTCTGATTAGTCTGTACTATTTTTGATCATCAAAATTACTAAACAATTTTATTAAATAAATCTGGACACCCCACAATTTAGAGAAAATTCTATAGATTTTATTTATTATTTTTTCCATATTTTTCTAATGCTTGAATTCTTCTGACTAATGTTTCAAAGTTGTCACCTTATAAAATTCATAGAAATTCTATTCTAGAGTTTCTTGTTACAAACTATTTTGATATTCTGTCAGTCAAGAGTATTCTATAATTTCATCAGGTTCTCACAAAATCTCTAAGGATATCTGGTCAATTCTGGCCTAAAGGGCATTATGGTAAATTCATCATTCATCCTCGGGGCGTATTTGTCATTTCCACTATAAAATATCTAGCCAAAAATATCTGAGGGTATTCTTGTCATTTCTAAAATATCCAAGGGCATTTATATAATTTCCATCTTAAAATATCTTACTAAAATATCTAGGGGCATTTTTGTAATTTTCAAAAATATCCAGGGGCATCATTGTCATTTTCACCTTAAGGGCATTTCTGTAATTTCTGATTTAAGGAAAGGGTAATATGGTCATTTCTCTTCAAACATTTCCTTAATGTCTCTAATTGATATTTCACCCAATTAATTCAAATATAGACTAGCCAAATTTCTCATAATCTAATACTCACATCAATAGCTATGCAAGAATAATTCATATAATATTTTGACCATAGTTTTTGAATTTTCAGGGTGTTACAACCAAAGGGTACTACAAATGAGGTTATGTACTTATCTTCCTCCCTTACAGAAATTTGATAATATCCTGATTTCATATCAAATTTGGAGAATATAAAGGAATTATGTAATCTTTTAATTAGATCATTCTTGTTTGGTAATGGGTATCTAATCAATTTTAATATCTTATTAAATGGTTTATAGTTAATTACTAATCTTGGAGTTTCTCTTTCTACTTCTAAAGCTTTCATGACATAAAAGCCTTAACAACTCTAGGGTGATTTATAAGCTCTAATTAGTCCTTTATTAAGATATTCTTGGATTTCTTTTTTACAATATTCTAAGTATTCTTGGTTCATCTGTCTAGGTCTTGCTTTTGTGGCATTAAAATGATCAATATAAGGTAATGACATTTCATATTTTTTTCTATTCCTAAAAGCTATGGGATTTATTTCACATATTTCTTTTTTAATTATATTTTGAATTTCACTTATCTTTTCTTTAATGTTTGGATTCTTTAGTTGTTCTTCTATTCTTTTAAAAATTGAATTTCTTTATTTAACATGTTTATATGATTTTTTTTGTATTATTTTTCTTGAAGATTCTTTTAACAGATTTAATTCTATACTCTTTAAAGGTCTTAAAAATTCAAAGCATACTTGTAACACCCTGAAATTTCGATAATCGAAAATAGATATTCGATGTATTTCTTATGTTATTTGACTATTTGATTAGTTTAGATTAATTAAAATGTTATGTGAATTATCCATGCGTAATTTCTTGGTGTAGATGTCAAGTTATGAAGGAGTTATTTGAGTTGCGTTGTAATTGTGTGATTTCGAGTTTGACCCAAAACCAGTTTTAGTAAAATCACCATTTTGGATTGGTTAATCGTTGGATCGCCTTCAGCTTTTAAATGTAGATTCCTAACCCACATATGTAACTGTTGACCATTGGGATTGGCAAAATAACATTCGAAGTGTGAGATAACAATTTTTCATAGAAGCGTAAATTTTAAAATTGGGTCAACTCGTCCAGGTGAATTTTTTCGGGCATTTTGGCTCGCCTGGGCCAGTCAAGTTGGTTTTAAAAGCATGCAACAACATGAAATCTCAATTTTTCATGCTTCTTCTTCCCCCAAACAGCACCCAATCCCCTCCCCCTACTCCTTCACCAACCATGGCCACCAATGACTGTAACACCCCAAAATTTTGGAAATTCAGTCAATTACTGGGGTAAAAGGTTAAGAGAGGCAGTGCAGAAAGATTTGGGGGAAATGACGAAAATACCCCTGGACATTTTAGAAATGACCAAATTGCCCTAGGTATTTTAGCAAGGTATCATAAGGAGGAAATTCTATAAATACTCTGGGATGCTTGAAAGATAATCAGA
>PYAF01005317.1:169808-182877 GCA_007407185.1 Glycine tomentella | reverse complement strand
TGATGAGCTTAATCAGTTTAAGAGGAATGAAGTTTGGGAACTTGTTCCTAGACCATCTTCTCTTAAACCCATTGGCACAAAATGGGTTTTCAGAAATAAACTTGATGAAAGTGGAATCATAGTAAGAAATAAAGCTAGATTGGTTGCTAAAGGCTATAACCAAGAGGAAGGCATAGACTATGAAGAAACTTTTGCTCCAATTGCAAGATTGGAAGCAATCAGGTTATTACTTGCATATGCATGTCTCATGGATTTCAATCTTTTTCAAATAGATGTTAAAAGTACATTTTTGAATGGATACATTGAGGAGGACATATATGTTGAACAACCTCTTGGTTTTACTGATTCCAAACATCCAAACTATGTTTATAAACTAAAAAAGGCACTTTATGGTTTGAAACAAGCTCCTAGACAATGGTATGAAAGGTTAAGCAAATTTCTGCTTGAACAATCTTTCACAAGGGGCAATGTTGATAAAACCTTGTTTATCAAAAGGCATGGCAATGATTTCCTATTGGTTCAAGTTTATGTGGATGATATAATTTTTGGTTCTACTAATCACTTGTTGTGTAAGGTTTTTTCATCAGCTATGCAGAAAGAATTTGAGATGTCAATGATGGGTGAACTAACATTCTTCCTTGGACTTCAAGTAAAGCAATTGAAGAATGAAACCTTTCTCAATCAATCCAAATATTGTCTTGAAATTATCAAGAAATTTGAGACGGAGAAAAGCAAGGATGCTGCAACTCCCATGGCTACATCAACATATCTTGATTCAGATGAAAGTGGAAAGAAAGTTGATGAGTCTAAGTACAGAGGAATGATTGGATCTTTGCTCTACTTGACAGCTAGTAGACCTGATATAGTGCTCAGTGTTTGCTTATGTGCAAGATATCAAGCAAATCCCAAAGAGTCTCATCTTACTGCTATAAAAAGGATCCTCAAATATCTCAAAGCTACACCTAGAGTTGGTCTTTTGTATCCAAAAGGTGCTTCTATCAATGTTATTGGTTATTCTGATTCTGATTTTGCAGGATGCAAATTAGATAGAAAAAGCACAAGTGGCACTTGTCATCTTCTAGGAAGTTCATTAATCTCATGGCACTGCAAGAAACAATCTTGTGTGCATTATCTACTGCTGAAGCTGAATACATCTCAGCTGGAAGTTGTTGTGCACAAAGCTTGTGGCTAAAACAACAAATGCAAGATTATGGAGTAGAACTGAATGAAATTCCTCTGCTATGTGACAATACAAGTGCTATAAACATATCAAAGAATCCAATAATGCATTCAAGGACAAAGCACATTGAGATCAGACATCATTTCCTCAGGGATCAGGTTCAAAAAGGTAACATAAAGGTAGAATTCATTGACACCAATAACCAATGTGCTGATTTATTCACAAAACCATTATCAAAGGATAGATTTTATACACTAAGAAACATGCTAGGTATTCTAGATGAAAGTAACATAAACTAGTTTGTTCTATATGTGTTTTGTGTGATGAATTAAAGCCAAAATGTCACAAGAATGTATGATTGTTTAGAACCTTGCATAAAAGCTGCTAAATGCTCTGTATCTGATAAACTGACTGAAATAATCGATTACACCATGGGTTAATCGATTAAAATCATTAAAAATCACATTCAGTATAAAATTCGTGCTCATGTAATCGATTACATATATATGGTAATCGATTATTCTTCATATTGCCAGAATTCAACTATTTCTGGAATAATCGATTACACATCGGGATAATCGATTACTGTAACACCCCGTAGGCCTCCGGTGCGTTATCATTAACAATATCAGATTAGCGTCTTATTAACATTACATTAATACTCAGCAGAAACATAGAATCGTTTTTCTTGATTCATTATGTATGGAATCAAATATATCAAGCAAACATATAGATTAGGCACATAATATACGCCCCTGCTGATCCAGTTTCTCATAAATAAACATAGACAGATAAGTAAACATCTACAATGTACTCAGGAGGAAATTCATCTCATATCATATTATTAATAGTTCTGTACATCCATATACATCAGAGTTTTCACCACACTGTGGCGATACAAAAGAATAACTGCCCTCACCGAGGGTTTACAGAACTATACAACCCTTATCCAGGGTACAGAACATAAAAAAAACATAACTGAGCCTTCAAGCTCCTTCTGCTGCTTTCAGTCAAGCAGAAATGTCTCTATTCGGGCCTCCTGCCCTGAGACTGCTCTCTTCTGTCCGAAGAGTCACCTTAAATCACAAATCCCCACACGGGGTGAGATACATATCTCAGTAAGCTCAGGGTCCTTGGGAAATCATCCCCACCCTGGCCCACAATTCACAATACAAACATCAGACAAGCATACACATCAAGTCTATCCCACATCTATGGCAGAGAATCCCTCAATGTCGTTCCACATGGCAGAGAATCCCTCAATGCCCTCAATACATGGCAGAGAATCCCTCAATGCCCTCCACATGGCAGAGAATCCCTCAATGCCCTGGGCAGAGAACCCTCAATGCCCTGGGCAGAGAACCCTCAATGCCCTCAATACATGGCAGAGAACCCTCAATGCCTTTCACAGTTCATAGCACAACCAGGCACAAATGCACACAGAGTAATATAAGTATGCAACAACTAATGCATGCATTATGAATATGACCACCACTCCCCCGGAGTGTGGTGTGCAACCAAGTGGGAATCATTTCCCAGGGACTCAGAACTTACCTGGCAAAGTGTCACTCTGTCGTTCTTTCCCTGGTCTGTGGCTCCCACCACCAACAGTTTCAATCTCGCGCCCTAATCAAGGCACACGGATTCATATCAAAGCCAGTTCACAGGCATTCAAGCACAGAAACATATCATATCATAATTCCCCTATCCTAGGATTCAATCAATCTCAGCCCACACTAGGCTTCTCACAGACTACACAAGGTCTCTCAAGGCTGAATACCAAGCATCTGAGTCATCTCAGACTCAATGCACAACACTTGCCTAAATACAAGCTCATATCAGCCTCATAATTCAATTATTACAGGAACGATCTACACCTCAATCAAGGCACCGTTCAATTATCCTCTCAGGCTCAATACAAATATAATCAAGGCTCTAGCATGTCAGTTAACCATCAACAAGTTACCCTACAACAGTCACACATGCCTCCACAGAGCCAATATTCAATGTTCACCAATTCAAAAACTGAAAGCTAATCCTTCATCACTAGACAGTTCTAAGCAAGATTCTCTACAGAACCCTGGGCTAATTCTAGCCCCAGATCAATATAGATCACAAAATCCAAAAAACCCCAACTCTCAAAATCAACCGAAGAAACTGGAGTTTCTTACCTCAGTGGCGACCAGAAAAGCTGCAGGATTGCTTCCTCAAGCTTTGTTGTCCCTGCTCAGCCCTTGATTCTTCGCCAAACTCAAGTTTCCAAGGGTTTTCTGAGGGAATGGATTTTGCTCATAAAAAGGAAAGGATGAAGGATTATAGCTTTCTAATCGGTTTTCTCAAGTTTCTAGGTCGTAGGGAGGTGTTTAGGCCAACATATAAGGTCCTAGGAAGCTTGGGCTTGCTCTAATGGAGGTCCAGGGCAAAGGGAGGAATCTGGCGCCCTTGGCGTGGACTTCCAGTGGGTCTGGCGCCATCAGCGCCAGCCCTGGCGCTATCAGCGCCACACCCTTCAAAGGGTTTTCTTTCAGAGATCCCTGGCGCTGTCAGCGTGGGATCTGGCGCCAACCGCACCATGATAAGGGTCCTTACATTCAGCCCTCCTTTTTAGAAATTTTGTCCGCAAAATTCAGAATCATACCTGTTAGCCAACTCGGGATACAACTGCAGCAGCTCCTGCTCTCGCTCCCAATTTGCTTCCTCAGATGTTCGACCTTCCCATTGTACCTTGACGATGGGAATCGTCTTGCTGCGGATCTGCTTCTCCATTCTGTCCAGAATTTTCAAGGGTCGTGTAGGACTCGTTAGATTCTCTCTAATCTGAACTGTGTCAGGCTCCACCACGTGTGAGGGATCAGCCACATACTTCCTCAACTGAGACACGTGGAACAGATCATGTAAACCTGACAACTGGGGAGGCAAAGCTAGCCTGTATGCCACTGTTCCTATCCTCTTAAGGATCTGATAAGGACCAATGAACCTAGGACTCAGCTTCCTCACACCTAAAGCTCATCCTACACCCGTTATTGGAGATAGCCTCAGAAACACATGATCACCCTCCTTAAACTGCAAGGGTCTGTGCTTCTGATCAAAATAGCTCCTCTGTCGACTCTGAGCCTTCATCAGCTTGTCTCTGATCATCCTGATCTACTCAGAAGTCTCTTGAACCATCTCAGGTCCAAGGAGCTGTCTTTCTCCTACCTCTGTCCAACACACTGGAGTTTTGCACTGCCGGCCATACAAAGCCTCATAAGGTGCCATGCCCAAACTGGCATAAAAGCTGTTATTGTAAGAGAACTCCACCAGAGGTAGATATCTGTCCCAGCTAGTACCTTGCTCCAAGGCACAAGCTCTCAGCATATCCTCCAGAGTCTGGATGGTCCTCTCAGTCTGACCATCAGTCTGAGGATGGTAGGCTGTGCTGAGTCTCAGCTGGGTCCCAAAAGCATTCTGAAGAGCACCCCAAAACCTCGAGGTGAACTTCGGATCTTTGTCACTGATAATACTGTCGGGGACTCCGTGTAATCTCACAATCTCCCTGACATACAGCTGGGCCAACTTCTCTGTGGTGTAGTTAGATCGCACAGGCAAGAAATGAGCAGACTTGGTCAGCCTGTCCACTATCACCCAGATGGAATCACATCCACTCTGAGTCCTCGGTAGTCCCACCCCAAAATCCATGGAAATGCTGTCCCATTTCCATTCAGGGATCTCTAAAGGTTGAAGCAGACCGGATGGTCTCTGATGCTCAATCTTTACCTTCTGACACACTAAACACTTTGTCACATGTTCAACTATATCTCTCTTCATCCCTGGCCACCAGAAACTCTTCTTCAGGTCATGATACATCTTAGTGGCTCCCGGATGAATGCTGAACTGGCCCTTATGTGCCTCAGATAGGACGACATCTCGCAACTCACCCTCAGGCACCACGATACGACCTTGGTATTTCACCAAGTCGTGATCCTCCCAGGAGACATCCTAATGGCCAATCAGGGTCTTCACAGCCTCATCTTGCTATTGAGCTTCTCGGATTCTCCTGATCAGCTCATTATCCACTTTGGTCCTGCTCAACTCAAGACCACGAACACCTTCTGTTACAGTCAGGTGCATGTCTCTGAATTGCTCTATCAGCTTGCAATCAGAGATCATCAAACATGCAGCAGTCACATTCTTCCTGCTTAAGGCATCAGCAACCACATTTGCTTTACCTGGATGGTATCTCAGCTCGAAGTCATAGTCCTTCAGGAACTCCATCCAACGCCTCTGTCTCATGTTCAACTCTTTCTGATCAAAGAGATATCTGAGACTCTTGTGGTCGCTGAACACTATCAACTTGGCACCATACAAATAGTGCCTCCATATCTTCAGAGCAAATACCACAGCTGCTAACTCCAAGTCATGAGTAGGATAAGACTCTTCATGAGGTTTCAGTTGCCTGGAAGCATAGGCAACCACCTTCTGATCCTGCATCAACACACATCCAAGTCCCCTCTTGGACACATCACAAAACACCTCAAATGTTCCTTCAGGATTACGAAGAGTCAATACTGGAGCTGTGGTCAATCGCTCTTTTAGCTCCTGGAAACATTGCTCGCACTCATGGGTCCAAACAAAGGGAACCCCCTTCCGTGTGAGTCGAGTCAGAGGTACTACCAACTGGGAAAACCCTTGAATAAACCTCCTGTAGTAGCCAGCCAATCCCAGGAAACTACGGATCTCAGATACGTCCTTGGGCCTCTCCCAAGATATCACTGCCTCTATCTTGCTGGGATCCACTGATACACTAGCTGTTGAGATCACATGGCCAAGGAACTTTACCTCTGATAACCAGAATTCACACTTGGCCAACTTAGCATACAACTGCTTATCCCTCAAGATCTGAAGGACTGTCCTGAGATGCTTGGCATGCTCTATCTCCGTCCTGGAGTAGATCAGAATGTCATCGATAAACACCACCACAAACTGATCTAAGAAAGGTCTGAATACCTGGTTCATATAATCCATGAACACTGCAGGGGCATTCGTCAGACCAAACGGAATGACCTGATACTCAAAGTGACCATACCTAGACCGGAAGGCTGTCTTAGGTATGTCCGCTAGCTTGATCCAAATCTGATGATATCTAGATCTCAGGTCTATCTTGGAGAACACTCTGACTCCCCTCAACTGATCTAATAGATCATCAATACGAGGCAGAGGATACTTGTTCTTCACAGTAACCTTATTCAACTGCCTGTAATCCACACACAGTCTCATACTGTCGTCCTTCTTCTTCACAAAGATCACCGATGCTCCCCAAGGCGAGATACTTGGTCTGATAAACTGCTTGGACAGCAAGTCCTCCAATTGCACCTTCAGCTCCCTCAACTCCAGAGGAGCCATGCGATAAGGTGTCACAGAAATCGGTCCCACACCAGGAACTAGATCAATGGAGAACTATATTTCCCTCTCTGGTGGTAGCTGAGTTATCTCCTCAGGAAACACATCCACGAACTTGCTCACCACAGGGATCTGAGACAAATCAACACATGGCTTATCTTCTGTCACACCCAAGAAAATATAGCCCTGAGCTCCCTCCATGATCGCCTTGCGAGCTTGCAAGACCGATAAGAATGAGGTGGAACTCAAACATGCCTCGTCAGAAGGCACAACTACCCTCTTCTGGCAGCAGCCTAGCATCACGCCATACTTGGCCATCTAGTCCATACCCAGAATCTTCTCAAGGGTAGGCATCGCTAGACAAAACAGATCTATCACATAGACTCTGCCCTCATACACAAACTGCATGTCCTTGCAACACGTGCTCACCTGACATCTTTCTCTAGATGCAGTAGTAACCTCCATTGGAGGGGCAAAACTGAGCTTAGGCAATCTGAGCCTATCAACAACCACATCCTGTATGAAGGAATGTGTAGCTCTAGAATCAAACAATACCCTAACATCACAATCATCGATCAGAACTGTACCTCTGATCAGGTCTGGAGCTCTGGCTGCTTCTTTGGCATCTATTGTATACACCCGGCCTGCTGTGGGTGCTATCATCTCTGCTGGAGCAGCCTGTGCCCGACTCTCTGTCTGAGGGCACTCTCTGGACATGTGGCCTTGCTGGCCACATCTATAACAAATAATTTGGCCTGTAGAACATGCTCCCAAATGCTCCTTTCCGTAGGTCGAACACTTCGGGATAGGTCTTCCCCGAACTGAACCCCTCTTGAATCTGTTAGAGGGTGTAGAGACTCTCAACATCTTGCCCTTACCCTTCCCAGGTGGGCCAGAACCTCTGGGCCTCCTCCCCTCCTGTCTGTCTGAGGGAGTAGGCTGTCTACCTCTCTGTCTCTGCAGGATACCCTCCACCTGGCGACTCTATCTCACCAGGGTATCCATATCTCGTGACCCAAGGCCAGCCACTGGCACCTGAATGTCATCCCTAAGTCCCCTCAGGAACTTAGCTGCTAGAAGATCAGCTTTAGGCAAAGGTCTCCTGAAGTGTGCATACTGGGCCAGCTCATTAAATTGGGCCAGATACTCGTCCCCCGTCAAAGTCCCCTGGACGAGTCCATCAAACTCCGCCTGCTTCTACTCCCGGGCATCTCTAGGAAAATACCTGTCCAGGAAGCAGGCCTCGAACAGCTGCCAGGTAATCACATCTCCCCAGCCTCTCAGAAGCTGTACTGTGGTCCTCCACCACTCATGGGCGTCGCCCTGAAGCATATAGGTTGCATACAGCAACCTCTGGTGATCGGGGCACTCCATCACCTCAAAGATTTTCTCTAGGACCTACAGCCACCTTGTTGCAGCCACTGGATCATAGCCCCCTGAAAACACTGGAGGGTCGTGCTTCCTGAAGGTAATCAGCATCTTCCCTCTGGCTGCTACATCACTGTCAGCCTCTATCTGGGACATCTGGTCCCCTCGCAGGTGGCTCCCACCAACCTGCTGGCGACTACCCTCGCCATCATGGGTATGGGGTATGAAGGATACTCTATCATCCCTCCTGAGGTTCTTCACCTCCTCTAACAATTCCTGGTTAGCCTTCATCAAGGCTTCATTAACTTCTCTGGTTGCAGCCATCTCTCGCTGCATCTCCTCCTGAGTCTGTCTATTAGCAGCTAACTCTTGCTGCATGGCAGCTAGTGTAGCCACTACTGGATCAGACTGGGCACTGGTAGCCCCACTAGTGCTTCTAGGTCTCACCATAGCACTACACATGTACATCACACAGTGAGTTGATCAGGCCTGCAGTTAATGTATCCCCATGCAATGCTCATGTCAAACAACCATAGACAAGCACCAAATCAATTTCCATACATAATGTTCTTATCAAGAAACCGCTCTGATACCATTAAATGTAACACCCCGTAGGCCTCCGGTGCGTTATCATTAACAATATCATATTAGTGTCTCATTAACATTACATTAATACTCAGCGGAAGCATAGAATCATTTTTCTTGATTCATTATGTATAGAATCAAATATATCAAGCAAATATTTAGATTAGGCACATAACATACGCCCCTGCTGATCCAGTTTCTCATAAATAAACATAGACAGATAAGTAAACATCTACAATGTACTCAGGAGGAAATTCATCTCATATCATATTATTAATAGTTCTGTACATCCATATACATCAGAGTTCTCACCACACCGTGGCGATACAAAAGAATAACTGCCGTCACTGAGGGTTTACAGAACTATACAACCCTTATCCAGGGTACAGAACATAAAAAAAACACAACTGAGCCTTCAAGCTCCTTCTGCTGCTCTCAGTCATGCAGAAATGTCTCTATTCGGGCCTCCTGCCCTGAGACTGCTCTCTTCTGTCCAAAGAGTCACCTTAAATCACAAATCCCCACACGGGGTGAGATACATATCTCAGTAAGCTCAGGGTCCTTGGGAAATCATCCCCACCCTGGCCCACAATTCATAATACAAACATCAGACAAGCATACACATCAAGTCTATTCCACATCTATGGCAGAGAATCCCTCAATGCCGTTCCACATGGCAGAGAATCCCTCAATGCCCTCAATACATGGCAGAGAATCCCTCAATGCCCTCCACATGGCAGAGAATCCCTCAATGCCCTGGGCAGAGAACCCTCAATGCCCTCAATATATGGCAGAGAACCCTCAATGCCTTTCACAGTTCATAGCACAACCAGGCACAAATGCACAAAGAGTAATATAAGTATGCAACTAATGCATGCATTATGAATATAACCACCACTCCCCCAGAGTGTGGTGTGCAACCAAGTGGGAATCATTTTCCAGGGACTCAGAACTTACCTGGCAAAGTGTCACTCTGCCGTTCTTTCCCTGGTCTGTGGCTCCCGCCACCAACAGTTTCAATCTCGCGCCCTAATCAAGGCACACGGATTCATATCAAAGCCAGTTCACAGGCATTTAAGCACAGAAACATATCATATCATAATTCCCCTATCCTAGGGTTCAATCAATCTCAGCCCACACTAGGCTTTTCACAGACTACACAAGGTCTCTCAAGGCTGAATACCAAGCATCTGAGTCATCTCAGACTCAATGCACAACACTTGTCTAAATACAAGCTCATATCAGCCTCATAATTCAATTATTACAGGAACGGTCTACACCTCAATCAAGGCACCATTCAATTATCCTCTCAGGCTCAATACAAATATAATCAAGGCTCTAGCATGTCAGTTGACCATCAACAAGTGACCCTACAACAGTCACACATGCCTCCACAGAGCCAATATTCAAAGTTCACCAATTCAAAAACTGAAAGCTAATCCTTCATCACTAGACAGTTCTAAACAAGATTCTCTACAGAACCCTGGGCTAATTCTAGCCCCAGATCAATATAGATCACAAAATCCAGAAAACCCCAACTCTCAAAATCAACCGAAGAAACTGGAGTTTCTTACCTCAGTGGCGACCAGAAAAGCTGCAGAATTGCTTCCTCAAGCTCTGTTGTCCCTGCTGAGCCCTTGATTCTTCGCCAAACTCAAGTTTTCAAGGGTTTTCTGAGGGAATGAATTTTGCTCATAAAAAGGAAAGGATGAAGGATTATAGCTTTCTAATCGGTTTTCTCAAGTTTCTAGGTCGTAGGGAGGTGTTTAGGCCAACATATAAGGTCCTAGGAAGCTTGGGCTTGCTCTAATGGAGGTCCAGGGCAAAGTGAGGAAGAAGAAGAAGTTTTCTTCTTCAGAAAAAGTGACTGCCCTTAAATACTCTGCCTGCCCGATCTCCGGCGCTTTCCGCGCCACCATGGCGGTGTACGTGGCGCCACCAGCGCCACTTTCGCGCCCCCAGCGTCAGCTTCCAGAACTTATGGCGCCACCCGCGCCACCATGGCGCCATCAGCGCCAACCTCCCCTGACCTATGGCGCCGTCCGCGCCACACCTGGCGCTGACCGCGTGGAATTCCAGTGAAACTTGGTTTTCCAGACCACTTCCCGCGCCATCCGCGCCAACCGTGGCGCGACCCGCGTGAACTGGAAAATACCTGGCGCCCCCCTCGCGCCAGATTCACGCCCCAGGCGTCAACCTTCAGAGAACCTGGCGCTCCCAGCGCCAATCTGGCGCCCTTGGCGTGGACTTCCAGTGGGTCTGGCGCCATCAGCGCCACACCCTTCAAAGGGTTTTCTTTCAGAGATCCCTGGGGCTGTCAGCGTGGGATCTGGCGCCAACCGCGCCATGATAAGGGTCCTTACAATTACATTGATCAAAACTCTCTAAATGAATGCATGTCTCACTAGAATAATCGATTACTAAAGACTTGTAATCGATTACCTTCATCATTAGAAGTGATAGTCTCCCTGGGATAATCGATTACTTATGCTTTGATACCTGTATAATTCATAAAAGTTATCAAATAATCGATTACTTTACAATATAATCGATTACTAGTCGTCTTCAACCTCTGATAGAGAATGAAATAATCGATTACTTAAATAAGATAATTGATTACTGTGTTCTTTTTGTGACTCATTTGCTCTGGAATAATCGATTACATAACGAAATAATCGATTATTCATGCTGTTGAACGTAATCTGACAGGTTTTTATAGGAAAATTAACTGCCCAATCCGTTTTAAAACGAACCCTATGTCATTAAACTGTCACCAACAACTATATTTTTTGAAATTACGGACGTTTGGGAGCCTCATTAGTGCCTATAAATAGTGAGAGTTCATATCAAAATAAATTGCACCATTATCTTTCTCTCTCTCTCTCTCTGTATTTTCTGTCATTTCTGAGTCTTGTTTGTGTCCTAAACTTCATCCTGTAACCATGTCTAACCCAACACCAAAGAGAATTAGAACCTCCAAGAGAAAAGCTGGTGAGTCCTCCTCTAACCCACCTCCTCCTCAACCAACTAATAAGCTTGACTTGTGGTTCTCCACTGAGTCTGACAAAATGAACTATCTTCAGTTCAATGCAACCAAGCCTGTTGCCTCTCCCAAATATGTAGATTTAGATTGGTTCATTAGGGAGGGATTCCAAGGGCTAAGAAGGTTGTTAGAAATGAAGGGTACTTTTTACCTGATTTAGTTAAAGTCTTTTACACTTGCTTGAAAGGATCAATGCAAGGGGACATGAAGTCCAAAGTGAAGGGAGTTGAAATAAGAATTACTCCAGACATTTGGGAATCTGGGCTGGGTAGTATGTGAGGGTGCTAGAAGGTTTGATGAAGAACTTGAGGGATATAGTAAGATGGACAGTTATAGAGAGATGCTTCATGATCCTCACATGAGGCTAAGGACTAGGTTGGGTACAGGACCTATGACTGCTGAGGATAGACTCCTTCATTATATCATTACCTACATTATCACTCCTAGGGCCACAAATCATGCCCAAGCAACTGATGAAGACCTCCAATTGGTCTATGGGCCGAAGAACAATATACCCATGAATTGGGTGCTTATCTTTGAGGAAATCATGCTCAAATCCAAGAGGCTAGTGAACTACCCATTCCCATATCTTGTCTTTGTCTCTAGGCTAATTGATCACTTCAACATTGATGTTGAGAATGAAGTGATTGACAACACAAACTCCTCCAATAGCCAAATAAAGGAGAAACATCTTACTAAGATGGGAATGAGGAAAACACCCAATGGATGGCTGATGGCAAATCAATAGGCAGCTGCTGCTGAAGGAAAAGAGATTGCTGCAGATTCTAAAGAAGAAGAGCAACCACAGCATCCTCAGCCTGTCTATTCTGACTTTGAATCATTGATGATTCAAAAGATGGACAACATGCTCAAGCTTCAAGAGGATTTCAAGGCTGAGACCCCTGGAGCTTTAGAAGAAATTAGGGAGCGACTTGATTCAATTGAGGCCAACATGAATGACAATGCCTCAGTTGAATTTTAGGATTGTTTAGATTTTTTTTTTGTTTGCTTGTATTTGTTTTTATAGTTTTAAGTTGTTTTAAAATTTCTTATGTACTACCTCTTACATACTTAATATTAATAGTATTTGCATTTCCAGTTCATTATCCGCTGTGCATGAATTGTTTTTGACTTTTAACAAGCCAAATAGGGGGAGAATTGATTAAGAGGGAGTGATTTGAAAAGCACTCTATTTGCCCCTGTTTTTTGGTTCAGTTTTTGGTTAAAAATTTGAAATGAATGATTGCTGGAATTTAGGGGGAGTAATTGTATAAAATGGAAACTAATGAGTTTGTATAATGCTTAATTGAATTTGACACTTGTATCTTGGCAAAGGCAATTGAAAATTTACAGGTTTTAAAAGCTTGAAGTTCATCTGCTGAATTCTCAATTAATCTCCAAGTCCCAGTGCTTAATCAACTTGAAGATTTGGCATGTTTAAAGCCAAAAAGGGGGAGATTGTTGATTCAAGAGGAGTCATGAGAAGTTGGACAAGGAATCAAGCTTTGGAGTTT
>PYAF01005317.1:123428-135545 GCA_007407185.1 Glycine tomentella | reverse complement strand
GATCGTGATCCCATCACTGATATTCAAGAGATACCTATTCTATTCCAAGGGTTTTATCCAGTTGCTCATATATTAATAATAATATCGAGACAAAATATGAAACAAGATAAAGAGCGCTTATAATTTATTCATGACAACATTGAAAAGTATATGTACATCCTAATCTAAAGATTGTCTCTAGGACATCCATATACTAACATAGTTTGTTGGCTCTAATTTCTTGCTTCTGCCTATGTTGTTTGCTTCTCTTATTTCCAACTATTTTATTTCTACATCCTTTCAATCAATGAATAAATTTTGTTTCATGTTGGTTATCTCTTCCTTGCTTATTCCTTTATAGTTGTATATCCTTTTTACTTTGATAAGCCAAAAAGGGGAGAAAAATGAGATCAAATGAAAAGAAATATAAATGAGGATGTTGTGTTATTAATTGAAGAGAAGAAAGAAAAATGATTAAAATGCTTAAAACATTGTTTGCTCCGTATAAAAATTACTTAAGATAGGAGGAGCAATCTCAAGAATTATAAATGTTTATGCAAAGTATACTTGACATTTGTTCTTGGCAAATAGACTAATCTTATTTCAGAAATCAAGTATAAACTTCTGGAAATCATCCCTTAAAAAAACTTTAAAGGTTCAACATGTTCAATTGAAGTTTGACATTATCAAAGTCAAAAAAGGGAAGATTGTTAGATATAGGGAGAGCTTGAAGAGAATCAAGATGCTGAGGATCGGAATCCTGGATAAGTTTTAACTTTTACATGCCATTCAATTGAAGGCATATGTAATTCTTAGATGGATAAGAGTTCATCCTTTGATCCTTTGCATTGTATAAACATCATTCATTGGCTTGCATTCATGGTTTTACAAAAGGCATATGTTCTATGAAAAAGATTTAAAGTATTCATGATTGCATTGAAAAAGCCAAAGTGTTCAAAGCTTGTTTTGGAAAAACAATTTCTTACTACTTTAATCGATTACCAACTAATGGTAATCTATTACTTAAGCTTTGAAGAACACATTAATCGATTACAACTATATGGTAATCGATTACTCTTCACAAATCATGGTTGAAGTCTTCCTATGATAATCGATTACGATATGGTGGTAATCAATTACTTGGCTTGTTTTTGAAACATGACTTCCTATGATAATCGATTACATAATGAACTAATTGATTACATTGTTCATGAATCTTTTCCAGAAAGATTCAAGAACACTTTAATCGATTACAGTAGAATAGTAATCGATTACACTTCACAAAGTCACAGAAATGTCTTCCTGTGATATTGATTACGATTTGTGTTAATTGATTACATGACGGTTTAATCGATTACTTTGCTCATATATCTTTTCAGAAAGCTCAAGCAAATTTAGTTCGATTGGATTTGTTTTTAATTGATTACATTAGTGGTTTTAATCAATTACATTGGCGATTTAATCGATTACATTCAGTTACAACAGTCTGTTATAAATAATTGTTGGGTCTTTTGAAAATTACAACACAATACTCTACAAAATTTTCATTATTTTCAAAAGTCTTCTGAAAGTGAGAAAGGATATTCTAAGTTCTGAAACTCTTGTCCCACAAATTCTAAATCTTCATTATGCATTGAAAGATTTATTCTTGGGCAAGATATCAAAGAAGTGTTTGGAGAAGAAGTTCTGAAACTTGTTTTCAAACCTGATTGGTAAATCATATTCATTCATATTCATTGGATCATCAGGTTGTCTCTCTCTATTATCTTTGATTGTAAATTTGTTTCTGGTTGTTTGTAACTATTACAAAAGTGTCTTAAAGCTTCTCTAGATTAGAGTTCTCTATAGGGAAGAGAAGAGAAGGGTTTCTCTTTGTCTTAGTCACTAGGATTCTGAAAGGGTTTTAGATTTATGTTCTTAATCTAGGGTTGATTGAGGGTGGTTGTTGTTAGGTTGTAAGAACTGAATTTTGTGAATAGCGAAACTCTAATCAAGTTTTGGTTAGAAGAAACAGGATGTAACTTCTCTTGTTGAGAGGTGAACTAGTATAAGTTCTTGTGTTGATTACTTTCTTTAATCTCTTCTTATCATCTTAATCTGTGATTCTATTGGTGAAATCTCATTACTCAACAAGTCAATGTTTTAGTAATTGTATTCTTGAGCTGAGTGGTTTGATTTTTTAAAGTATTCTTGGTTTAATTGTGATAAAGATCCTATTACTCTGATTCTTAAAGATTTTTTAAAAGGCCAAGTTTAAATCAATTCACCCCCTCTTGGTTATTATGTGTGTTCATATTGTTTTCAAAGTCTAGTGTGGCTTGTTCACTTAAACCATCTAAATTTCATTATTCTATATTTGTACTAATTCAGTTCTTTCCTCAAACTGAACATCTGTCAGGGAAGATCTTGAATAATAATTTATAAGTTTAAGGTAATATCTAAGTTTATTATTCTCTAAGTCTTCATGTAAAGTATTAACTGAATATTTCTCTATACTTAATTTTTCTAAGTTTCTCCTAATTTCTTCTATCTAATATTAGTCTAATAACCAAATTTGATTGAATCTAAGTCTTTTTGAGGTAAATTTATTTACTTATATATAGGTTTAGTAATAGATTTTACTATTTCTTTTGTTCCTGAAGTATTTGCTTCATAGATTTGTTGATTTTCTATTCTAGTTAGACGTGTTGACATGGTATTTAACATTATATTTGAGTAATTCAATTGTTGATTTATTTTCCTAATATCTTTCTTTTCTATATATTTGTATTCTTCTTTGATATCTTTAAAGGGTGTTTCTTCTATTTCTAAATCTTTTGCTACGTGCAATTTTATTCCTTGTTGAGGTGGATATTATGATTCTAATATTTTATCATTTATTGTTTTCCATCTTATATTAGTCTTTGTAATGGGGTGTATATGTTTTTCATTTCTATGTAAAAACCAATCAAAGAATTGTTTATTATACTATACTTTTCAAAATACCATTTTCTAATTCTTTATTATGTTCTCCACAAAAATCTTTATGAATTCATTCTTTATCTATCTTGAAAGGAATTGTTTCTCTAGTTATCATATTAAGCACTTGTGATCTGGTTGGAGAGTATTGAGTGTTGGATATAGGGGGAGAAACAAGAAGAATGAAGCTTATGACTTGGAAGAATGTTTTGAGCTTTTCACATACCTTGAAGATTGTAATTCAAAATGAAGTGTATGAGAGACCAATCTTTTGATCCTTGCATTGCATGCACATAATCATTTGCTTAAATGTTTTCATCAAAGTATCAAAGCTATTTTGAAAAGGAATTAAAATGGGTAATGTTTTTGGAAAAATGTAATCCTGCTGTTTTAATTGATTACACATCAGTATAATCGATTATTTGCTTCGATTTTAAATCTGGAAAAGGATTGAAGAACATTTTAATCGATTACATATCCTTTGTAATCGATTACATAGTGTAAAACAAAAGTTATGTGTTGCTGCTTTAATCGATTACCATAAATTATAATCGATTAAATAAGCAATCTAGAAAAACATTCTTCACTGTTGTAATCGATTACCATAAATTGTAATTGATTATACAAGTTGTTTCAGAAAGAAAACTTCACTGCTTTAATCGATTAAGTGACAATTTAATCGATTAATGAGTCGTTTTAATCGATTATTTGACGCATGTATTCGATTACTGTCTGTTATAGAAAGCTGTTATAAATATGAGTGAGGCTTGTCTTGAAACTTAACTTGAATCTTGAAACTTAACTTGAATATTTCAAATTTTCTGAATACACACAAGCCTTCTCAAAGTTAGAAAGTGATTTTCTGGGTTAACTAAGTTCTTGTCTGATAATGTCATATTTTAGTGAAATTTATATTACATTTAAGGCACTTATATTTTGTTTTTACTAAGAATATCTATCAAAATTTTCCCTAATCTAGTTAGTTTGTATTTAACGTAGCATTTATGTTGCTTTTATAATTCTTGAAGATTCATCCAACCTTCTTTTGTATTTTGCTAGATTTCATGAATTCTGAAGCTTCCGTACACATAAAGCAAGCAAAAATGACTCATAACAGCAAACCTGGGAGGTGCAGCAAGCAAATCAGGCCCAAAGACCCTTCTGGAAGTACATTTAACTCGCCCAAGCGAGTGAATGTAGTGTATTTTGCTCCTTTGGACGAGCAACACATGCAAATGGGCCTTCAAGTGGCCAAGTGGACGTGCAACTTGGGTTCTTAACTCGCCCAAGCGAGTATTTCATGAAGGCCCAAACTCGACCAGGCCTACCCCTATAAATACCCAAGCACCCCCAAGGCAAAACACACTTCTTGCAATCCTAATTTTCTCTTCTCCCTTGCTCTTAAGCTTGTTCCTAAGCTTCATTCTCTTTAAATCTTGTTAGTAGATAGCTTAGGTTAGTGAGACAGGTGAAAATTAGTGTGGAAACTCTGCCGAAATAGAAAGCGGTGATGAGTCTTTTCATCTATTCTTCTAAGGAGGTTCTCTCCATGCTTGGCTAGCTTCTCTCAAAGGATTGGATGTAATCTTCTTAAGTATCTCTTTTAATATTTATTTATGCATAAGTCTTTTCTATTTATTATTGGTAAATTTATTTCGTACTTAACGCTTGATTCTACTTGATCAATAGTTTCATGAATTAAGGTTCTAAGTTTAACTGGAAAGTACTCTTAAAACTTGAATTGGATAAATTTACTCTTTACGTTACGTTGCTAGGAATAGAGCATAATGTTTAGATTGCAAATAGCACGCGAATATGATCGTAATGCTGGGGTATTTATTTCATATGTGAGGGATCGATATTTGATAAATATTCTTAGGGTTCTCAAATACGAGGGATCAATTTGGGGTGATTTTATGTGTGCATCAATAATAAAAGAAAATAACTTATGCATGGTAATATTAATTGAATACTAAGGGTATGAACGATGAAATCCAATCCTACGTTCTTAACTTAATCAAATTCGTTTTATTAGTTTTCGTAATCTTTCATAATTTTCCATAATCAGTCGTAATCTTCCACACTAAGTTTATTATTTCCGTTTCTTCTAAAATTTTCATAATTTCTGTTAATCCACAACTACATGAAACTCCGTTCACACTCATTGTACATAACTATTAAACTGTTAAGTTTTATTTGAATTAACTGAATAAAAATCAAGTCCCTGTGGAGACGAACTTTTATAAATTTTGTAACTTACAACGACAATTGGTACGCTTGCCAAAAGTCTTAACAAGTTTCTGGCGCCGTTGCCGGGGATTTGAGTTATTTACTCAGTTCTTTTAGATTTAATTTATCAGTTTAGTATGACTTTTTCTTATTTTTGTTATTTACTTTATTTTTAAATTTTGTATAGAAATTCTCTTTTATTTTAACCTCGATGCTTACAGGATATTGTAGTTTGCTCTTTTTCCTTTATGCGAGGTAAGTTTTCTATAGATAAACCTTTGTTTGACCCAGAAATCACCAAAATAGAAAGGAAAAATAGGAAGAAAAAGAAACTAGAAACCAATAAGACATCGGAGGAAACTTCGTCTATTGATCCTCCTTCATCAGAAAAGCCAGCTGTTCGTGATAATATGGCTGATCGAGGGGAAGATGAAAATAGACCACCAAGGAGGACTCTTGGTGACTATGCTTACCAACAAGGCCCAAAGTATTACAATAGCATAGTCATCCCTCCTTTCAACAACAAGGTTGTGGAGCTGAAGCCAGCATTACTCAGTCTAATTGGTTCACATCCCTTTGCAGGGATGGACCATGAAGATCCATACACTCACTTGTCCACATTCATGGAGTTATGCAGTACAATGGGAGCTTCTAACGAGGATGCGAAAGCTGTTTATCTTAGAGCTTTTCCATTTTCTTTGTCAGGTAAAGCAAAGACTTGGCTTCAGTCCCAACCAAACAAAAGCCTGAGCTTGTGGGAAGAAGTGGAGGAAAAATTTATTACTAGATTCTTTCCTCCATCAAGATTCATTAGCGCAAAATCAGCCATTGCTACTTTTTCCTAAGGAGCAGATGAACCTCTCTATGAGACTTGGGAGAGATTCAAATCCTTATTGAGAAGATGCCCAAACCACAATTTTGATGATGCTGCACAATTACATATTTTTTACAGTGGTTTGAGGCCACAGACCAAGATGATCCTTGACGCTTCAGCCGAAGGAACCATGATGTCTAAAAGTCCTGAGGAAGCCATAGTGATCATTGATTCTATAGCAGCAAGTGACTATCAATCTCACCATGACAGATCACCTATTCAGAGGAAGGGAATAATGGAGCTAGATACCCAAAATGCCATTCTAGCTCAGAATAAATTGTTAACTCAACAAATGGAGGCCTTGACCAAACAAATAGGCAAACTTCCTCAACAAATGCAGCATGGAGGATCACAGAAACCATACACAGCTCATCAAGTTCAACAAATTTTGAGATGTGATTTCTGTGGTGGAGAACATCAAAATGGCCATTGTCCAGCACCCGGTGATTGCCAATCAGAGGAGGAGGCTCATTATTTGCAAAATCAGACCAGACCTCAACAAAATTATCAAGGAAACTATCAAGGTTACCGAGGAGGTCCAGGTTCAAATCAACCTTATGGTTGGAGACAAAATAATAATGCATATAATGTTATTTCTAATCCTCCTTTTGCAGGTCCCACTAACAATTTATATGCAGGTCCTTCTAATAGAAATCCACAAAACCAAGCTCGGCCTGATAGATTATCAAAAATGGAAGACACTTTAACTCAATTTATACAGATGTCCATCACCAATCAAAAGAATACTAATGCTTCCATCAAAAATCTTGAAGTACAAGTTGGACAACTCGCAAAGCAACTGTCTGAGCATGGAGGTGGATCTTTCTCAGCAAATACCCAAGTCAACCCTAAAGAGCCAATGTAAAGCCATTACAACAAGAAGGGGAACTGTGGTTGGTAGACAGGAGGAAGAGGAAAAGAAAAATGAAGGAAATGTAGAAAAAAGTGATGATGACAAAGTTGAAAAAGAAAAAGAAAAAGAGAAAAATGATGATGAAATAAATGAAAAACTTGAGAGAAAAGTGATGAGTGAAGATGAAAAGAAAAAGAGGGATAAAGGCAAAGCTGTTTTAACCCGGCCACAGTCCAAAATATGCCATACCCACATGCTCCATCCAAGAAGGCAAAGGAAAGGCAATATAAGCGATTTTTAGATATTTTTAAACAATTGCAAATTAACATTCCTTTTCTGAAGCATTGGAGCAGATGCCAAAATATGCCAAGTTCATGAAGGATCTACTCACAAAGAAGAGAAGATACACAGATGATGAAACCATAGAGCTGGATGCAGGTTGCAGTGCCATCATCCAAAAGACAATTCCAGAAAAATCAACAGATCTCGGTAGTTTCACAATTCTTCTAACTATTGGAAATTTATCAGTGGGGAAATCTCTTCTTGACTTAGGCGCAAGCATCAACCTCATTCCATTATCCATGGTCAAAAGGATAGGAGAAGTAGAAATCAGACCAGCAAGGATGACTTTACAGCTAGCTGATAGAACCATCAAGCATCCTCATGGTATTATTGAAGATGTGTTGGTGAAAGTTGACAAATTCTTTTTTCCAGTTGATTTTGTAGTAATGGACATGGATAAAGACAGTGAAGTTCCACTGATTCTTGGCAGACCTTTCATGAAAACTGCCAAAGTCTTGATTGATGTGGATGAAGAAAAACTCACTATAAGGGTGCAAGATGATGAAGTACAGTTCAATGTCCTTGAAGCAATGAAGCATCCCACAGATAAAAGATCATGCTTTAGAGTTGATGTCCTTGATGAGGTAATTTCTGACTCTAAAAGATTTATTCACAGGAAGGAAGGTTTGGAGAAGGCATTGACAGAAAGAGTCCAAGATGAAGATGAAGATCAAGAAGAAGCAGAATATCTTCATCAATTGAATGCTTGTAAAGAAGTTCATTATCACCAATCCCTCTTTGAAGAAATAAAGGAAGAAAAGCAAAAAGAAGAACAGAAGCTGGAATTAAAGGTATTACCTTCCAATTTGAAATATGTCTTTCTTGCAGATAACTCTGAAAAGCCAGTTATCATAAATGCACATCTCTCTGAGGAGGAAGAAAAAAAATTGGTGAAAGTCTTAAAAGAGAATTACAAAGCCATTGGTTGGACACTCTCAGATCTAAAAGGTATTAGTCCTTCTTATTGTATGCATAGAATTTTGATGGAACAAGACTATAAACCTGTAGCTTAGCCATAAAGAAGACTCAATCCAACCATGAAAGAGGTTGTCAGAAAAGAAGTGGTCAAGCTTCTGGAAGCTGGAATGATATATCCTATCTCAGATAGTCAGTGGGTAAGTCCTGTACAGGTAGTACCCAAGAAAGGTGGCATGACAGTAATTAAAAATGACAAAGATGAGCTGATTCCAACACGCACTATTACGGGTTGGAGGAAGTGTATTGACTATAGAAAGCTCAACAAAGTCACAAGGAAGGATCATTTTCCATTACCATTCATGGATCAGATGCTGGAGAGACTAGCAGGTCAGCAATATTACTATTTTCTTGATGGTTATTCAGGATACAATCAAATTAATGTTGCTCCTGAAGATCAAGAGAAAATAGCCTTTACTTGTCCCTTCGGTGTTTTTGCCTATAGGAAAATGTCTTTTGGTCTTTGTAATGCACCCGCCACTTTCCAAAGGTGCATGCTTGCTATTTTTTTCCGACCTTATTGAGAAAAGCATTGAAATCTTCATGGATGATTTCTCAGTCTTTGGTACTTCTTTTGATTTATGTCTGTCTAACCTTGATGTTGTTTTGAAGCAATGTATTGAAACTAATCTTGTACTTAATTGGGAAAAGTGTCACTTCATGGTGACTGAAGGCATTGTTTTAAGTCATAAGATTTCTATGCAGGGCATTGAAGTGGATAAAGCTAAGGTTGATGTCATTGAGAAATTACCTCCCCCAACCAATGTCAAAGGCATTAGAAGTTTGCTGGGACATACATGATTCTACAGGCAGTTTATTAAAGATTTTTCAAAAATTGCCAAGCCACTGAGCAATCTTTTAAATAAAGAAGTTCCATTCCATTTTGATGATTCATGCTTTACAGCTTTTAATACTTTGAAACAAAAACTAGTTTCTGCACCCATAATCATTGCACCTGATTGGACACTTGATTTTGAATTAATGTGTGATGCAAGTGATTATGCTTTAGGAGCAGTTTTGGGACAAAGGAAAAACAAAGTTTTCCATGTTATACATTATGCAAGCAAAGTTTTAAATGATGTTCAAATTAATTATGCAACAACTGAAAAAGAATTGCTTGCCATAGTGTATGCCTTGGAAAAATTTAGATCATACTTGATAGGATCCAAAGTGATGATTTATATTGATCATGCTACAATAAAGTACTTGTTAGTTAAATCTGATTCTAAACCTAGACTTATCCGTTGGGTTTTACTTCTACAGGAATTTGATTTAGAAATCAAGGATAAGAAGGGGTATGAGAATCATGTAGCTGATCATTTGTCCAAACTTACCAGTGATGAAATAGCCACTCAAGATCCAGAAATTCAAGAAGAATTCCCTGATGAGAAGCTCTTCCATATTTCAGAAAGGCCATGGTTTGCAGAGATGGCCAACTTTAAAGCAGCCGGTGTAATTCCTGAAGATTATACCTGGCAACAGAAGAAGAAATTTCTCAGAAATGCCCGATACTTTGTATGGGATGATCCTTACCTCTCCTATTCCAAAGGTTCTTTGAATATCCAGAAAAACCAAGATTTCTTTTCTAACCAAAAGCCCAACCAAAAAGCCCAAATGATCCTCGTTGATTATGCACTTTGATTTGATAAGAAATGAATTGCAAAATCAATCTATAAAATATCAGTGTAGGAATTGAGATGAAACACTTACCTATGAGAGAATTAAACACTTGAGAGGTTTTCCTCGGTGCAAATCAGTCATATGTTTCCTCTGATATTTTTTAGAAAGGAAATGTAAATTGATCTTAATCTCATTTTGGTTATGTGAATTTCATCTTTTGGTTTCAAATTCTTGAGGGTAACTATTTGAAAATATGTTCTGATCATTTTTAGAAGTTGATTCTTTATAAAAACATGTTTCCAAATATTTTTACTATTGCTTGAGGACAAGCAAGATTCTAGGTTGGGGGGAGTTGATAAGTGCCATATTTTAGTGAAATTTAGATTACATTTAAGGCACTTATCTTTTGTTTTTACTAAGAATATCTATCAAAATTTGCCCTAATCTAGTTAGTTTGTATTTTGCTAGATTTCGTGAATTCTGAAGCTTCTGTACACATAAAGCAAGCAAAAATGACTTATAACAGCAAACCTGGGAGGTGCAGCAAGCAAATCAGGCCAAAAGACCTTTCTGGAAGTACATTTAACTCGCCCAAGCGAGTAAATGTAGTGTATTTTGCTCGCTTGGGCGAACAACACATGCAAATGGGCCTTCAAATGGCCAAGTGGACGTGCAACTTGGGCTGTTAACTCGCCCAAGTGAGTATTTCATGAAGGAATTGGTCGCTTGGGCGATCAAACTCGACCAGGCCAACCCCTATAAATACCCAAGCAACCCCAAGGCAAAACACACTTATTGCAATCCTAATTTTCTCTTCTCCCTTGCTCTTAAGCTTTTTCCCAAGCTTCATTCTCTTTAAATCTTGTTAGTAGATAGCTTAGGTTAGTGAGATAGGTGAAAATTAGTGTGGAAACTCTGCCGAAATAGAAAGCGGTGATGAGTCTTTTCATCTATTCTTCTAAGGAGGTTCTCTCCATGCTTGGCTAGCCTCTCTCAAAGGATTGGATGTAATCTTCTTAAGTATCTCTTTTAATATTTATTTATGCATAAGTCTTTTCTATTTATTATTGATAAATTTATTCCGTACTTAACACTTGATTCTACTTGATCACTAGTTTCATGAATTAAGGTTCTAAGTTTAACTGGAAAGTACTCTTAAAACTTGAATTGGATAAATTTACTCTTTACGTTACGTTACTAGGAATAGAGCATAATGTTTAGATTGCAAATAGCACACGAATATGATCGTAATGCTGGGGTATTTATTTCATATGCGAAGGATCGATATTTGATAAATATTCTAAGGGTTCTCAAATACGAGGGATCGATTTGGGGTGATTTTATGTGTGCATCAATATTAAAAGAAAATAACTTATGCATGGTAATATTAATTGAATACTAAGGGTATGAACGATGAAATCCAATCCTACGTTCTTAACTTAATCAAATTCGTTTTATTAATTTTCGTAATCTTTCAGAATTTTCTATAATCACTCGTAATCTTCCGCACTAAGTTTATTATTTCTGTTTCTTCTAAAATTTTCATAATTTCTGTTAATCCACAACTACATGAAACTCCGTTCAAACTCATTGTACATAACTATTAAACTGTTAAGCTTTATTTGAATTAACTGAGTAAAAATCAAGTCCCTGTGGAGACAAACTTTTATAAATTTTGTAACTTACAACGACAATTGGTACGCTTGCCAAAATTCTCACCACTCTTTAATCTTCATGGGTATTGAATGATTTCTAGGGAAGAGTTTTCAAAGAAGTTTTGGAAAGCATGTTCTGAAATTCTTTTTCTTCAATTCAATCCTGATTGGTAAACCACATATGTAACGACCTAATTTCTAAGTTGATTTTATTACTAGTATTTTTACTTAGAATAAAATTTTTTCAAGAAACGTGTATTAATAAAAATTCTAAGTCATAAAATTTACAAAATATGTAAAGACTAATACATTAATCAATGTCTCTGTTACAAAAGTTTATACAAGTACAAAACTCTTTTCAAAATCCAGCTTAGTACATAGCTCCTTCAATATATCAACACTACTCCAGAGCTTCAAGGGACCTGATCAGGGTTGCCATCTAAGAAAAACATGAAACAAATCTTGTGAGAAATAAATTTCTCAGTAGGCAAAGCTAAATCCCGAACTTATTAGTAGGTTAGTAAAATCATTCAAATAATCAAACACATCCACAAGAAATATGCAACTATATGAATGCATGAGATGAACTATCCCAGGGCAAATGGCCTCCACATATCGTATTGTATGTGGCC
>PYAF01005317.1:88686-123328 GCA_007407185.1 Glycine tomentella | reverse complement strand
CATAAACCTTTCATTCTAGACTACATCTTTATCTTATTTTTGATTGGTCTATACTTCTTCTGACCATCAAAATTACTAAATCATTTTATTAAATAGGTCTATTCATCCTATAATTAAGAGAAAATTCTATAGATTTTATGTACCATTTTTTCATATTTTTCTGATGCTTGAGTTTTCTTGAATACAGCCTCAAAGTTGTTATCTTCCAAAATTTGTAGAAATTTTATTCTAAAGTTTTGTGTTACAAAATATGTTGATACTTAGTCAGCTAAGTGTATTTTATAATTTCATCAAGTTTCTACAAAATTTCTAAAGTTATTTGAGCATTTTTGGCCTAGGGGCATTTTGGTAATTATGCCCTTCAACCTAGGGGTATTTTGGTTATTTTCAAAAATGTCCAAGGGCATTTTTGAAATTTTCATCTTAAGGGTTTTCTAGTAATTTCTACATCATGGAAAGAGTGATATAGTTATTTTTCTCTAAACATACTTGTATCCAATTATTATCACATTTTTATAATTTTGGGGATGTTACAACATGCATTCATATTCATTGGATCATCAGATTGTTTCTCTCCATTCTCTTTGGTTGTAAATTCGTTTTTGCAATTTTTGTTATTTGATGCTATTGTAAAGTGTTCTTTGAAGCTTGTTCTAGAGTAAAGTTCTCTAGGGAAGAACAGAGTAGTGTTCTCTGATTCTTGATCACTAGAAGTCTAATAGGGTTTTAGATTTCTATTCTTTATCTAGGGTTGATAAAGAGGGATTGTTGTAAAGCTTGTAAGAACTAAATTTTATAATGGTGGAACTCTAATCTAGTGTTGATTAGAAGAAACTAGATGTAGCTTCTCTTGAGAAGTGAACCAGTATATATTCTTGTGTTGATTTTCTTTTCCTTAATCTCTATTAATTATCTTGTTCATTTGTGCTTGGTTTTATTATCATTACTCAACAAGTCCTGTTTTGAGCAATTGATTTCTTGAGCTGGATTGATTAGAGACATTCTTGATTTAAAAGTGATTAAGATCCTTAACTCTGATTTCATAAATAAATTTTTAAAAGACCAAGTTTAAACCAATTCACCCCCTCTTGGTTATTGTTGGTATTCCTATTGTTTTCAATTGGTATCAAGAGCGGGTTCTTGAGTGTTATTCAAGATCACTATCTTCCTTTAAAAAGAAAATGAATACCACACAAATTACCTTCAAGGAAGGTACCTCCCTCAATCGTCCTCCGATGTTTGAAGGAGAGCACTTCAGTTTTTGGAAAAATAGAATGAAAATATTTATTCAATCAAATGATCAGGTGCTTATAATGCAATAGAAAAAGGTCCTGTGATTCCTATAAAAACTGTTGGTAATGATATGATTCCCAAAGAATGGGATGAAATGACAGATGCTGAAAAGAGAGTTATTCAATATGATTTTAAAGCTAAGAATATGATTACTTTTGCACTTTCCTCTGATGAATTCTTTAAAACTATTAGGTGCAAAAGTGCAAAGGAGATGTGAGAGATGTTGGAGATAACTCATGAAGGTACAGATGAAGTAAGAAGATCAAGAAAGCATGCCTTAATACATGAGTATGAAATGTTCAAGATAAACCCCACAGAAAACATATCTCAGCTTCAAACAAGATTCACTCACATAGTAAATCATCTTCTTGGTCTTGGAAAGACTTTTGATGCTGAAGAGTTGAATATCAAAATCTTGAAGTGTCTCACAAGACCATGGCAACCAAAGGTGACAGCAATCAAAGAATCGAAAGATCTATCCAAAATGTCCATGGTTGCATTATTTGGTAAGCTTCTTGAGTATGATATGAACTTGAAATGTCACAACTAACCAATGCAGAAGATGCAGAAAAGAAACACAAAAGCATAGCCTTGAAAGCTACATCCTCAAAGGTGGAAAAGGTGGAAGACTCAAGTGAAGAAGATGAAGAGGACAACATGAATTTAATTGTCAAAAAGTTTAGCAAGTTCTTGAGAAAAAATAAGAACAGAAAGTTCATAAAGAACAACAACAACAAAAGGAGTGACAACAACTTCAGTTGCTTTGAATATGGTAAGCCTGGTCACATTAAATTCGAATGCTCTATCTTTTTGAAAAAGCAACAAGGTGAAAACAAGATAAAGAAAGAAGGAAAGCCTAAGAAAGCCTATATAGCTTGGGAAGATAATGAGTCAACAACTTCTGAATCATCAACTGAAATGAAGAAGCAAATGTGTGTCTCACTTCCACAATTAATGAAGATGGTGATCTCTCAATTGTTGGAACTGAGGTAAGTTCTGAACTTAATCAAGTTATTGATGCTTTTCAAGAAATGCATGAAAAGGCCCAAAAGCTTGCAAAATCCAATAATAAGCTAAAAGGAAATCTTAGATGGCATGTTACAAAAATTACAAAATTGCAAACTGAAATTTATAACTTGAAAGAAGAAAATGAAAAACTTGTTTCAAGTTACAAAATGAATGGATGTGTATGTGCTTCTTCTTCATCTAATGTTGACAAATTCAATATGTTGCAAAAGGATTTTGATGATTACAAAAGAAGTCAAGGAGAAAAATACATGTTACTCTTATCTAAGAATAGTGATTTGATTAATCTTTTAAGAAAACTTTACAAAGGTAGATGCAATTTAGCTGAAATGATAAGTGTGAAGAAATATCCTGGAGATACTTCTGGTTTGGGTTACAAACAAGGCTCAAAGTCTTTTGGCAAAACTATATTTGTATCACCAAAATAGAAGAATCAAAAGAATTTCTATGATTCAAAGATTAATCAAAATACTTACTCAAGGAATTCATTAGAATCTGTAACATACAACTATTGTATGATGAAAGGACATACATCTTATAAATGCTATGCTAGGAGATTCTATGTGCCTAATGGAGAATGTATTTGGGTGCAAAAGAAGAAGAAAGTAGCTAACCCCTATGGACCCAACCTCAATTGGGTACCTTCCTTTGAAAATTGATTTGAATTTTGCAGGTATGTCTAAGAGCAAGATCATCATTATGGTATCTTGATAGTGGATGCTCTAGACATATGACTGGTGACATATCAATGCTCACAAATTTGACTCTTAAAAATGGTGGATTTGTCACCTATGGAGACAACAACAAAGGGAAGATTATTAGAGAAGAAAATATAGGAGACAACCTTAAAACCAAAATCAGAAATGTTCTTTATGTGGAAGGATTAAAGCACAATCTCCTAAGTATAAGCCAACTTTGTGATAAAGGATTCAAAGTGTCATTCAATGAAAATTGCTGCCTGATATGTGATGGACAAAATGGTGAGGTGATTTATATAGTAAAAAGAAAAGGTAATATCTATTTACTCTCCATAGATCATGAACTCTTTCACAAAACTTCTTGCTTAATAAGTAAGATTGATGAATCTTGGCTATGGCATAGAAGGACAAGTCACATTAACATGCATCATATGAACAAGCTAATTAAAAAGGATTTAGTCATTGGCTTACCCAAACTCAAATTTGAAAAGAACAAATTATGTGATGCTTGTCAAAAGGGAAAACAAACAAAAAAATCTTTTCAAAGTGTAAAAATGTTGTTTTCACTTCATGACCCCTTGAATTACTTCACATAGATTTGTTTGGTCCTTCTAGAACTATGAGTTTAGGAGGTAATTCCTATGGGCTTGTCATTGTTGATGATTACTCTGGATTTACATGGACTTTGTTTTTGAAATCCAAGAGTGATGCTTTCAATGCTTTTAGAAATTTGGCCAAACTTGCTCAAAATGAAAAGGGAAGCAAAATTATCTCAATAACGAGTGATCATGGTGGAGAATTTCAAAATGAACATTTTGAAAAATTCTGTGAAGAAAATGGAATTAACCACAATTTTTCAGCTCCAAGAACACCTCAACAAAATGGTGTGTGGAGAGGAAAAATAGATTCCTTGAAGAAGGTGCAAGAATTCTTCTTAATGAGATAAATTTGCCTAAATATTTTTGGGCTGATGTTGTAAGTACAGTTTGCTACACTTTTAATAGACTACTAATAAGGTCTATTTTGAATAAAACTCCTTATGAACTATACAAAGGTAGAAAACCAAACATTTCTCATTTGAGAGCATTTGGCTGCAAGTGTTTTGTATTAAATAATGGTAAAAAAATAACTTGGAAAATTTGATGCTAAAGCTGATGAAGCCATTTTCCTTGGATATTCATTACATAGCAAAGCATATAGAGTTTTCAATAAAAGAACCTTATGCATGGAAGAATCAGTTCATGTTATTTGTGATGAATCTAATCCATCTAAAGAGGAAAAGAAGTGTGATATTGATGCAGGTCCTTTGGAGGAGTTTATTCAACTTAATGAATCAATGAATAAAGAAAAGAAAGAGCCCATTGTTGAAACAAAACAATCAACACCAGTCCAAGAGCCAAAAGATTGGAGAACCACAAGAGATCTCTCCCTTGACAATATAATTGGTGAAGTTTCAAAGGGAGTATCTACTAAATCATCATTAAGAAATCTCTGTTGTAATATGGCTTTTTATTTCACAAATAGAACCTAAAAATATTGATCAAACCTTAATTGATAAACATTGGATGCATGTCATGTTTGATGAATTTAATCAATTCAAAAGAAATGAAGTTTGGGAACTTGTCCCTAGACCTCATTCTCTCAAGCCTATTGGCACTAAATGGATTTTTAGAAATAAACTTGATGAGAGTGGAATCATAGTCAGAAACAAAGCTACATTGGTTGCAAAAGGTTACAACCAAGAGAAATGCATTGACTATGAGGAAACCTTTGCACCAGTTGCAAGATTGGAAGCCATTAGGTTACTACTTGCATATGTATGTTTAATGGATTTTAAACTTTTTCAAATGGATATTAAAAGTGATTTCTTAAATGGATATATTGAGGAGGAAATATATATGAAGCAACCTCCTGGTTTTGCTGATTTCAAACATCCAAACCATGTGTTTAAACTTAAGAAAGCTCTCTATGGTTTAAAACAAGCTCCAAGATCTTGGTATAAGAGATTAAGCAAATTTCTGCTTGAACAATCTTTCACAAGGGGGCATGTTGATAAAACCTTGTTCATCAAAAGGCAAAACAATGATATTTTATTAGTTCAAATATATGTTGATGATATAATTTTTGGTTCAACTAATCAATTGTTGTGCAAAGAATTTTCTATCTCTATGCAAAATTAGTTTGAAATGTCAATGATGGGAGAATTAACATTCTTTCTTGGACTTCAAGTGAAGCAAATGAAGAATGGAACATTTTTAAATCAAACTAAGTATTGCCTTGAAGTGATCAAAAAGTTTGAAATGGAGAAAAGCAAAGATGCTGCAACTTCAATGGCAACATCAACCTATCTTGATTCAGATGAAAAAAGAAAGAAGGTTGATGAGTCAAAATTTAGAGAAATGATTGGATTTTTGTTGTATTTGACAGCTAGTAGACCAGATATTATGTTGAGTGTGTGTTTGTGTACAAGATATCAAGCAAATCCCAAAGAATCACACCTAACTACAGTTAAAAGAATCCTCAAATATCTCAAATCAACACCAAAAGTTGGTGTTTGGTATCTTAAAGGTGCATCACTTAATTTAGTTGGTTATTTTGATTCTGACTTTGCAGGGTGCAAATTGGATAGAAAAAGCACTAGTGGAACTTGTCATCTACTAGGAAGTTCACTGATCTCATGGCATTGCAAGAAACAATCTCGTGTTGCTTTATCAACAACTGAAGCTGAGTACATCTCTGCTGGAAGTTGTTGTGCTCAAAACCTTTGGCTAGAGATAGATTTTATAATCTTAGAAACATGCTAGCTATCCTTGATGAATCTAACCTTTGCTAGCATGCTTGCTATGAGCTTATCTATTTGAAATAGCTTCTTACTTGATCAATCATCACTTGTGCTTACAAAAATTTGAAATTGTGCTGCATAAATATTGTTCATTCTGATATTTCCACTGGAATAATCGATTAAAGCATGTATTAATCAATTAAATGGACTTGAAAAACTGTTGAGAATGAAATTCATGTTTATATAATCGATTACACAACCAGGATAATCGATTACACAACCTAAAAATCCTTTTACAAAAATTCAATTCACTGGAATAATCGATTACGATGAATAGTAATCGATTAAATTTATTGAAAAATTGTCTAAAACTCGGATTCTCCCTGTAATAATCGATTAAATAATAGAAATAATCGATTATTCTACTTTCAAAATTGTTTCAAAATCCAAATCTTTCTGGAATAATCGATTACGCCTCGAATTAATCGATTACACAAGCTTAAATTTCATTTTACATATCAAATCTCACTGTAATAATTGATTAAATCAGATAAATAATCGATTACACTTCATCTTTTTTAACTGAATTTTACTGAAATAATCGATTACTTGATGAATTAATCGATTACAGGTTCTGCAGAAACTGATTTTGCCTACGAATTAATCGATTACATTAGCATATAATCGATCATTCATGGAGTTACTGCAGAATCTGCAAGATTTTCTTGGAAATTGTAACTACCCAACTGCCACCTAATTCAAATTTGAATCTTTTGTGCTTTAAAGTTAGCAGGTTAATTCGAAATAATTGTTACTCATTTCAAAATTTGAACTTTGGAGCCCAAAATCTTCTATAAATACAGCCTGTGTTAAGGGAAGAAATCACACAATTTTCATCTTCTATCTTAAGCACTACTGTGTTCTTCTTTTCTCTGAGTCTAGAAACTCTGTCCAGTTAGCCTTTCCTCACACATTAGCCATGTCCACATCTAAGAGAGTTAAAACCTCTAAGAGAAAAGTTACTGAAACCTCTAACCCTGCAGTTACAAGGTTAGATCGTTGGTTTCCTGCTAAGAGAGATAAAATTACCTATCTTTAGTTTAATGCCACCAAACTCGTTTGTCCTCCCAAATACCTTGACCTTGACTGGTTTATTAAAAAAGGTTTTCAATTCCCTGTTATGATTGAAGCCCAGGGATTGAAAATTTTTGTTGAGACGAAGGGTACCTTTTACCCTGAGTTAGTAAAGGTGCTCTACACCTGTGCTAAGGCTTCCATGGATGGGAGAATTTTGTCTCAAGTCAATGGAGTGGCCATGGAAATCACTCTTGAAGTCTAGGAAGTAGTGGCTGGGATTTCCTTTGAAGGTGAAAGGAAATTTGAGGAAGAGGCTGGGGGATATAATAGGGTAGATACCTATAGGGGATGCTTCTTGATCCTCACATGAGGCTGAAGCTTAGGCTGAGTACTGGCTTTATGACTCATGAAGATAGACTTCTTCATTACATAATCACCTATATCTTGGCCCCAAGAGCCACTAATCATGCCCAAGCCACTGATGATGACATACAGCTTGTGTATGGCATGAAGAATTCCATTCAGATGAATTGGATTATTATTCTTAAGGAAATTATGCTTAAATCCAAAAGATTGGTGAATTATCCATTTCCATATGTCGTTCTTGTGTCCAGATTTATTGATTACTTCAATATAGATGTCTCTAATGAGGTTGTTGACAACATAAACTCCAGTAGCAGCCTCATTAAAGAGAAACATCTTACAAAGCTAGGGATGGTCAAAACCCCTTATGGCTGGCAAATGGCTAGACAACAACTCCCTACTGTTGGAAATGAAGAAGAAGCTGATGAAGAAGCTGATGAAGAAGTTGAAGATGAAGGCCCTGCTCAACCATCTTACAGTCCATTTGAATCACTTATGATTCAAAAGATGGATGCCTTATTGTCCCTACATCATGAGCATAGGGCTGAGACTAATTCATCTTTGGAAGAGATGAAATCTAGGCTAGAAAACATAGAAGCTAGGCTTGTCCTTGATGATTTTGATAAATTAGTTTAGGTTTCTTGTTTTCTGTTATTGCTTTACTCTGTTTTTTTTCTTCTGATTAATGTATTGTCTTTCCATTTCCATTAATGAAATTTACATTTGTTCTTCTTACTAGTTGCTATGCTACCTTTTTTCTTTGATAAGCCAAATAGAGGGAGAAAAATTTGATTGATAACTAACTAAAGAGAAACTCTGTTTTGTTCTCTGTTGTGCTCTATTTTCTGTTGTGTTTTTGCAAATTAATAATTGATGAAGTTATCTAAATCAAGGGGAGTAAACTAAGTCAGGGGGAGCTAACAAATGAAAGTAAATGATTAGGCATGGTTACGGGACCCGAACCCGTGGGTACCCGTCCGAATCCGTCCCGATTTTAATGGGGAAAAACCGAATTTTTCGGGTTCGGGTTTTCCCGGTAGCCAAAAGCGGGGGCGGGGGCGGGTATGGGGTTACTGATACCCGCCCCGCCCCCGCCCCGCCCCCGCCCCGTAATAAATAATATTAAAAAAATAAAAAAAATAAAAAAATATATTATTTTCTATTTTTTTAATTGAATTGATTGATTTTGTTTTGTAATTTTAAAATTATAATCCCATATTTTAAATGTGAGTTTGTTATTATTATTTTTTGGTTACATAATTAACTTTTTTATCCTATTTTTCAAATAAAAAAATTATATTATTTTTTTTATTTTTTAAATTTGAGTGAAATACCGGGGGCGGGACGGGGCGGGGAAAACCCGACCCCCAGCGGGGACGGGGATGGGGATGGGTTTTAAAATCCGACAGGGAATGGGGGCGGGGACGGGGAGCGGGTTTGGGGACGGGGACGGGGACGGGGAATGTAATACCTGCCCCCGCCCCGCCCCGTTGCCATGCCTCTCTTAACACTTGTTCTTGGCAAAGAGGCAGATTTGTTTTCAGGTTAACGAAGTTCAAGTCTCCTATCTTTTTCATCCCTCAAAGTACTTCAAAACTTAAACACATGGTCAATCAATATTTGGCATGTTCAAAGCCAAAAAATGGGAGATTGTTCGATATAGGGGGAGCAACAAGAAGAATGAAGCTTATGACTTGGAAGAATGTTTTGAGCTTTTCACATGCCTTGAAGATTGTAATTCAAAATGAAATGTATGAGAGACCAATCTTTTGATCCTTGCATTGCATGCACATAATCATTTACATGCTTAAATGTTTTCATCAAAGTATCAAAGCTATTTTGAAAAGGAACTAAAATGGTTAATGTTTTTGGAAAAATGTAATCTTGCTGTTTTAATCGATTACACATCAGTATAATCGATTATTTGCTTCGATTTTAAATCTGGAAAAGCATTGAAGAACATTTTAATCGATTAGATATCCTTTGTAATCGATTACATAGTGTAAAACAAAAGTTATGTTTTGCTGCTTTAATCGATTAACATAAATTGTAATCGATTAAATAAGCTATCTAGAAAAACATTCTTCACTGTTATAATCGATTACCATATATTGTAATCGATTACACAGGTTGTTTCACAAATAAAACTTCACTGCTTTAATCGATTACAACTCGGTTTAATCGATTATTTTGTTTGTTGTTAAACCCAGGATTCAGCCTTAAACACTTTAATCGATTAAGTAACAATTTAATCAATTACATGAGTCGTTTTAATCGATTATTTGGCGTGTGTAATCGATTACTATCTGTTACAGAAAGCTGTTATAAATATAAGTGAGGCTTGTCTTGAAACTTAACTTGAATATTTCAAATTTTCTGAATACACCCAAGCCTTCTCAAAGTTAAAGTGATTTTCTGGGTTAACTAAATTCTTGTCCCACTCTTTAATCTTCATGGGTATTGAATGATTTCTTGGACAAGAGTTTTCAAAGAAGTTTTGGAGAGCATGTTTTGAAATTCTTTTTCTTCAATTGAATCCTGATTGGTAAACCACATGCATTCATATTTATTGGATCATCAGGTTGTTTCTCTTCATTCTCTTTGGTTGTAAATTCGTTTTTGCAATTTTTGTTATTTGATGTTATTGTAAAGTGTTCTTTGAAGCTTGTTCTAGAGTAGAGTTCTCTAGGGAAGAACAGAGTAGTGTTCTCTAGTTCTTGATCACTAGAAGTCTAATAGGGTTTTAAATTTCTATTCTTTATCTAGGGTTGATAAAGAGGGATTGCTATAAAGCTTGTAAGAGCTGAATTTTATAATAGTGGAACTCTAATCTAGTGTTGATTAGAAGAAACTGGATGTAGCTTCTCTTGAGAAGTGAACCAGTATATATTCTTATGTTGATTTTCTATTCCTTAATCTCTATTAGTTATCTTGTTCATTTATTCTTGGTTTTATTATCATTACTCAACAAGTCATGTTTTAAGCAATTGATTTCTTGAGCTGATTGATTTGAGACATTCTTGATTTAAAAGTGATTAAGATCCTTAACTCTGATTTCATAAATAAATTTTTAATAGACCAAGTTTAAACCAATTCACCCCCTCTTGGTTATTGTTGGTATTCCTATTATTTTCATTGAGGAGATTCTTCGATCTCTTGATATACGAGTATTAATACTTTTGAGTTACTATTATCCAATCCTATTAAATCTAAGTTTATGGTTGATCCCCTAACTGAATGTCTTGAAGGTTGTCATTTATAGATCATTTGTGGTTTATCAATTCTTAAAGATGTTGATCTATTCATTTTTAACCTAATATCTAAATCTTCTTCAATAATTTCTCTGAACTAAGTATTATATATCCTTGGTTGTGGCATAATATTTGTTATCAACCATTCTTTTGGAATTTTACTAATTACTTCTTCATGTTTTAATTTTCTATGTTTTTGTATTGAAGATTTTCTCAAATTTGCTTCTACAAGTACTGTTTTATTTATAGGGAATGATCTTAAAGCTCTAAAATTGTAATTTATTTTAATTACCTTGTAATATATCCTATAAATTATTTGTATTGTTCATGCCTCTTCTTCTACTACCTCATATGAGATTTTAACATGTAATTTTATTGTCTTCTTTCATTGTTAATATTCATGGAAAAGTTAGGAAAACAATTAAAAAAGGCCGAGCCATCATGAAGATTAGACTCTGGTATTGTTATTATGTAATTATTCAACTTCTTAAGTCTTATATCTCTTAATAACATTAATATTGGACTATTTATTCCTAATCTATAATTAGGTTTTGCAACTACTTTGTATCAATCGAATCGTATGTGTATGAAACTATAAATTGTGACCCTCCTCACGCCAACGCCTTCGTTGTTCCTCTTTCTCTCTGGTTTTTCTCAAAACCTTCCGAGGGTTAAAGCAAAAAACAAAGGGAGACAGAGAAAATGATGAAGCCATCGATGCTCAGATCTCTCCACTCCGCCGCCACCCGCGGCGCCTCCCACCTCTCTCGCCGTGGCTACGCCTCCGAGCCGGTGCCGGAGCGCAAGGTAGCCGTTCTCGGCGCCGCCGGCGGGATCGGGCAACCCCTCTCCCTTCTCATGAAGCTCAATCCCCTCGTTTCGAGCCTCTCCCTTTACGATATCGCCGGAACTCCCGGCGTCGCCGCCGATATCAGCCACATCAACACCAGATCTGAGGTACCCTCGATCCACATTCTTAACCCACTTTTTTATATATTTTTTTCGAATGTGTAAGGTTTACTGTTTTTTCTGGGGTACCCTTTTGAGGGGACTTTGTAAAGTTGCAAGCTTTGTTGTATTTTGTTTTTTTAGTGGCGGAATAGTGTACCCTTTTGCGGGCTTCTTGCAAATATTGTAACTTTTTGTTGTACGGTGATATACCTCTTTGTTAAGATCTTGCTAAGGTGCTAGGTTTAGTTTGGTTTGATGCTGTTTTTCTGGGGGATCCGGAATTCTACAGGGTTTATCTAACCCTCTATTTTTATTTTTATTTTTTTTTAAATTTTGACGTCAACATTTTTTGTGGATGAGAACGTGTATAGTTTTTGAAACCGTTGATCTGGCGCCCTTTTCTGGGTTATAATGATTTAATCATTTTGTTTTGAAACTATGATCTAATCATTTCAGTGGTGGTTTTTTTTTTTTTTTTTGCAAAAATACAAACTTTATTATTGTTTAATGTTGTGATAATTTAGTTTGACCTGTTTTGCTGAAGTGTACTAATGGCACAGTGAATTGAGTTAATTTTTTGATGTGCACTGATCTACCCTTTTGTTGGTTGCAAGGGTATTTACTGTGGTTTGATGTTATAGCACAGTGAGGTACTCTAATATACCCTTTCGGGGATTAATCTTAAAAATAATGCAAACTTTACCTGTAGTTTAATATTGTAGCACAATGACTTGAGCTGTTTTTGTGAGGTGCATTAATCTAGTTTTTCTAGTAGGAATTTTGCGAGGATGCAAACTTTATTATAGTTTGATGTTATAGTACAATTGGTTGAACTTATTTTCTGAGAGAAGTTAATTTACCCTTTTGCAGGGATGTGCAAGATTTAATGTAGTTTAATGTTGTAGAGCTATTGATTGAACTAGCTGGCTTTTTCTGTTAATTGGGATTGCAGGTAGTGGGGTACCAAGGTGATGAAGAGCTTGGAAAAGCTTTGGAGGGTGCAGATGTTGTTATAATTCCTGCTGGTGTGCCCAGAAAGCCTGGAATGACTCGTGATGATCTTTTTAACATCAATGCTGGCATTGTTAAGACACTGTGTACTGCTATTGCTAAGTACTGCCCCCATGTGAGTGTCTGTTTCCTTGAGTTGCCTTTCATTTGTTCGTCTGTGGTTGTCAGTTAATGTTGCTTGCCACTGTCAGTGTTGTTTTGCTCTGATTTTGTATGTGGAGAACATATATACTGGCTTGGGCCATAGAAGAAATGAAAATTTCATTATGATTGGTTTTGGGTGATCAATGCATTTCTTTTATTTCGTTGCTCTGAACACACTTCTAACACTGGCTGTTATATATTGTTCAAATCAAAATATTTGGGGAATCAAATTGATTTTAAAATTTGATTAATGGTTGATAGAAGTAGTAAATGATTGACATGAATTCTGTTCCCATCCACTATAAGTATAGGATTTAATAAATCAAAAGGTATAATTGTGTGCATGTCCTGTTCTATATTATATCTGTAATGGGCTTGTAGTCATTTATAATATGTTTTTTATTTGACACTGAATATTTTATCTGTGGAATCAGGCCCTTGTTAACATGATAAGCAATCCTGTGAACTCCACTGTTCCTATTGCTGCTGAAGTTTTCAAGAAGGCAGGAACTTATGACGAGAAGAGATTGTTTGGTGTTACCACCCTTGATGTTGTTAGGGCAAAAACTTTCTATGCTGGGAAAGCCAATGTTCCAGTTGCTGGTATGTCAAGTGTAACAAACCTAACAATTGCTGTAATGTCTTAGTTTGCTACTGTTGTTTAATTTGTGACATACAGATGGAACAAATGAGGCTGAGAATTTGGTTCAGATTTAAGTGTCATGTCTTGTGAACAAAGTCCAACTAATTTCATGAAAAAAAGTGTTTTTCTAAAGTGGAAAGCGGGGTTTTTATTTTTTTGGGGGGGGGGGGGGTTGAAATTGAATAATGCATTTTTTGTGTGCAGAACATTTTGTATTAAGTTGTACAGTAACATTTTATTTGATTTGGGTTTGTTTATGTTTTTGTAGGTGTTAATGTACCTGTTGTGGGTGGCCATGCAGGCATTACTATTCTGCCACTATTTTCTCAAGTACCTTCCTGCTCTGTAACTCAAATTTTTCCTCCCTGACATATAGTATGGCTTCCTAGCTTGATATATATGTACTAAATCTTTAAATGTTTTCCACTCATATAGGCCACACCGAAAGCCAATCTTGATGATGATGTCATTAAGGCTCTTACGAAGAGGACACAAGATGGAGGAACAGAAGTTGTAGAAGCTAAGGCTGGAAAGGGTTCTGCAACTTTGTCAATGGCGTAAGTCTGGGATTAATGAATGTTTCATTTTGATAGTAACAGTTGATTTAAGGAAAATTATTGGTTCAGTGGTAAATTCTGCCAATTTTTGATATAAAATCTAATCATGCATTTTTAATTTATTATATTTCTTGCAGCTATGCTGGTGCCCTTTTTGCTGATGCTTGCCTCAAGGGCCTCAATGGAGTCCCAGATGTTGTTGAGTGCTCATTCGTGCAATCCACTGTTACTGAACTTCCCTTCTTTGCTTCCAAGGTCATTGAACTGCAACACTGCTTTTTTTAATTTTTCGTTGAGTTTCTAATTTTACCCCTTAGTGCTTAAGGAGGCTGTTTCATTTGAGAAAACATTGTTGTTTTCAATTTGTTTTCTGTTCTGTTTGTGTAGGGAATTTAGTGAAAACAAATGAAATGAAAACATAAAACAAGAAAAGACTATCATTGTTTCCTGTGTAAACTTTTGAAAACTAGAAACAGTGAAAATGGTGTGGCATTTTTGTTTTTGTAATTAGAAGTGAATGAACTAATTGGGCCTGTTTGCTTTTAACCATGCATAGGGCCTATTTGCATTTAACTCGGTCGTAGAGATTGTGATCCATGTTGGGTATGCTCTTATATTGCTATTGACAACATGGTGAAATGTTTTGCAGGTGAGGCTTGGGACGAATGGTGTGGAGGAAGTTCTGGGCTTGGGGCCTCTCTCAGATTTTGAGCAGCAAGGCCTCGAAAGCCTTAAGCCTGAACTCAAATCATCAATTGAGAAGGGAATCAAATTTGCCAACCAGTAATTGAACATGTTATAACATACATGTCTGGTAGGTTACTAGATATTCCTTTAAGAACCAAATCAAATTTTGCAATGGCAGAACCATTGTTGTATTGTTGCCGGCAGTGGTGTGGCGGCTTTGTTGTTTTATTTAGTGTAGGTATACGTCATGGTTTAATAATTAAAGTCTGAGAGCTGTTTGTCGCCAAAGGGATTGAACGATCTTAAAACCAGGTTTAGGATTTGGCATTCCATTAATAATGGTCCCTTTAACTGTGTATGGTTTCACTTAATGTAATTTGCAGGGTGTTGTACCCTTTATCCCTATTCGTTTTTTTTTTTCTTTTTAGTAATCTTGTGAAAGGTTTTAGGCTTAAATGTTTTTGGTTTCTGGAAGTTTGCATTTTTTTTTTTTTAGTTCCTGCAAGTTTGCATTTTTTTAATTTTAGTTCTTGTAAGATATTTTGTTCATTTTTAGTTCAAAAATACAAAGATTAAAAGTAAACAAAAAAAAAACTTCCAGGGACCAAAATTGAAAAGTATCAACTTACATGGACCAACCGAGACAAACATTTAAGCCAAGGTTTTAACTAGCTTTATATATATATATATATATATATATATATATATGTATATATATATATATATATATATATATATATAGTTTAGAGAAATGAGTTGTGACTTGTAAGGTCAAAGTAGATTTTGGTTAATTATTTGACTATGAATGCTAGTAACAACTTATAACACATTTTTCTATTACAAATTATAATTGAGTTCATTAAACTTTTTAGGATTTTTTAATAAATTTTAGTTTAATAGTATAGAATGTATTTATACATTCTCTATTATTAAACTAAAATTAGAGTGTATTGGTAGTATTTCTTTGGACAAAGAAAGAAAATCAAGAGTTTAGAGGGATATCTGAGAATAAAATCCTTCATGGATTTTAAATAGGTAGCTATATGGGTACCCTTGGGTAAATTAAATGGGTATTTTCCTTACTTGTTTATAAATGAGGTGGGTGTAGGTATCACTACCTATACTTGTGGGTAACTATACCTAAAATAACAACAATCACACTAGAAGAAATTGTCTTTTATAGATTTCTGTGAAGGATCCATTATGGGATTAACATTGGTTCCTTGAAAAGACCGTTGTCTCATAATAGAGGATAAGGTTATGTGGCGTGCTCTTATTTGCAAGGAATGTATGATAGTATAGATAATACCATGTGTTCCTCGTCCTTAGCATGAATGACCTTTAGAGAATGTTATGTGAGTACCTTTTATTTTCTTCTATTATTATGTCATTTCTTTAGATTTAAATGTTAGCAAGTCAAAATAAAGAGACAAACTAAATTTTTATAAGATAAAACACATGTACTTTCATTCTTCGATTATCACAGGCACTTTGCCCAATGCTAATCATTCCAAAAGGTGTGTGAGTTACTTGGTCGCGTGAAATTACCAAAAACATAGTGTATAACACTAATTATCATATAGAGTGGATGTCTTTTGATATTAGCGCATTGGACGCTAGATAGATAGTAAACATAGAAATCTTTCTTGGATGATACAAAATATTGTTAAGTTCTTTAATACTTGAACATGTCCACTTGACAACAACTCATTAGAACATCAATAATTTATAATCATTGTCGTTCATCAAGATCCAAGGTAGATGAGAAGAGTAGTTATTCAGACCTAACAATACCCATAAAATTACTTAATTGTTCTTTGATATATATATAAACTCATAAGAGAACTAACCTTAATTTATCAAACCTTTTGTGTTGTGCCTATGTTCTCCTTCAATTTTGAGCTCTATTTGGTGCTTCGTATTGTGCCTTTGCACCACTCTATTTGAGTTCGGTGCTAATTTTATTATATCTAAGAGTTGGACATCATTGGAGTTACTAATTGTCAGTGATAAAGTACTAATGATGAAGTATTACCATGATTGCGTTCAAGGCTATTCAACACCTTTTTACTCACTTTCCATGCCTTTAAGCTTTCACTGCCATTATGGTTCTAAATAATAGTCACAAAAGTCATAAAAGGATACACTTCAAATTGTCAGATAATGCTTAGGGAGTAGATTATGTGGTCGTTGCCATGAAATATTTTTAACATGGTCAGGAAGAGCACACATAATACAAAATTGATTCACGACACTCCAAAAACCATCGATTCACAACCTAATGACATCGCACCACACCAAATCAAGATGTCGTTGAACAACTTAGTCACTATTGCATCAATACCAACCTTGTGATATGAGATTTGCAGAAGAAGTGATTGTTGTAGACGATGGAGGGTCATCAATCAGAGGTGGATGAGGGGTCATCGGAGGTGCGGAGAGGGAATGAGGAAGAATAAGATAGATAGTGATTTGATGTAGACAATGTATCATAACAGGGAGGAATAATAGGGTGTGACAAGTCCAAAATAGAGAGAGAGAGAGAGAGAGAGAGAGAGAGAGAGAGAAAGAAAGAGCTTTCAATTGAATAATGTTTTCTTAAAACTCACTGCTGGATTAAAAGTTTTTTCACATAGATTAGATGCAAAATTTCATATTAATCCAAAATCATTTGCTATGTTGTTTTTATAAATAAAAATTGACATAATATAAATATTTCAAAAATGCTAAAATATGAATCATTTGATTATCTTCTTCTTGTTCAATTTTGACAAAATTTCACACAAACAATCTTGGTAATATGTGGATATAATTGAACGATTGGATCAATAAAAATCACATTCTATATTAAGTTATAAAAATTATGTTATAGTTGTCAAAATTATATTAGTGTAATTTGATCCCTCCTCATATATATATATATATATATATATATATATATATATATATATATATCGAAATCTTTAAGTTGATGATAACATGTTATGTTAAACATCGAGCTAAATAGGAAGTAGGGCATATCAATTTTGGCACTATGTGCTATTTTAGTTCTATTTTACAATGCTTTATGCACACAGTGCCTCTAGTGCAAAGGCTTAGATCGTGCACTCATTCAAATTGTGCTAGTGAGTTATGCTTGCTTGAATTTTAATTTGATGATGTTTGCATGTGTTTAGCTTTAGTTTATTTGGTGATTTGCAATACTCTCGAGGTTACTGTTAGGCATTACTTTTGTGAGTGACTGATTGGTGGAATATTTTTGGGATTGCACATTTCAAGTGATTCGAATTGATTTTGTGTTATATGTGCTCTTCATTACCATGTTAAAAAATACTTCACGACAACAACAGAATTTGCTCCCAAGGCATTATCTGACAATTTGAAGCGTATCCTTCTTTTATGCCTTTCATGATTATTATTTAACTAGCTTGCTATTAAGCAAAAACCTTGTCCACAAGGTTTGAATTAGAGTTGTTGGCCTCTCGAAAGCTCATTGGTTGAGAGCGTGGTACATGATTGCGGTAAAAGGTAAAGGTTGGGATATAGGACAAGTAATAACTGATCCCTTGTTTGGTAGAAGGGAAATAGAGGGGAGGAGATAAAATTTCAAAATTTAGTGTCTCATATCTCTTACACACTACTTTAATTCAAATATTTCTCTTATATTTCTATATACTCTATTTCCATCCTCTTTACTAAACAAAGCATAACGATTCAAATTGGACTGTGGGAATTAGGATGGAAGTAGTTGGGTGATAGGGGTGGAGTCAGAAAGGATTTATGAGGTTGGAAGGGGTTAGGTGGGGACGATCCAACAAGGTTAGGTGCAGGGTGAGAGAGAATCAAAGGGGGATTTGGGGGGTTAGATTTGAACTTTGGGATTTCCTTTGTACTTGGTTGAGTAAGTGAGGAACAAAGTGCTTAGGATTGGGAGGCGTGAGGTGAAGGGCGTGGTCCATTCATATGGGAAGGTTGAGGGGATTAGGGTAGATAGTCGGAGTAAGTGGTGGGTGTTAGCTTATTAACAACTTAAAACCAATTTTTCTAGGCAAAGTATAATTCAAGTTATAAGAGATAGCACATGAATTTAAACTAATAGGAATAAACAAGTTAATAAAAAAATTTAATTTTTTCAGACATGTCATCAAACAATTTGTGGGCAAAGATGATTTTTGTGTAGAATTTTGGTGAATGTTGGGTGCTTGGCCTTTCTAAATCCTGCTTGATGCAATATTTATAACTTTTCACCATTCGTTGCTAAGATTAGTGTTACTCTAACTAACAAATATGCCCCAACCAAGATACCTTTAGTGAAAGGGCCAAAATTACTTAACTCAACTCCTAATCCCTTAGAAAGTTAAGCCAAGTGATTTGGATAAAAACAAGGATTAAAAATAGAGCTTATAAACATCCTTCTATCCCTAGACATGAGTTCATTAGAAATCTCTTTCAATTCTTAGTGTTAAAATTATTTCTAATGTCATTCATACTATATAAACATGTATATGGGTGATCCAATCATAAACAAGACAATAATAAAGGAAAGATGATAATAACACTAAAAGTAACATTGAATAGATAGTAGAAAAGTTACATAAGAGAGTATTTAGTTAAGGGTGTTCATGGTTTCCGATCAACCGATGATCCAACCCGACCCAACCATATTGAATTAGGTTTCTAAAGTGTTTGGGTCGAACTTGACCCAACCCGATTAAGACCCAATCATGAATCGGTTGGATAACGAGTTTTGGTTTTTTGAACTCGACCTACCTATACCATATAAATTTATTTATTATATATATAAATATAAATTAATTATTAAATATAAAATACATTAGTAATTTTTAGTTCACATAATTTGTTAAATTATTAATTTAAACCACCCATGATGTTTTTTTCTTTTTTAAGTTGCTTTTATCTTTGTCTTGATTTTATTTATATTTTCACATGCTAATATCATTCTTTATTTCTATCTAAAATAAAAATATCATATTGGCATTGAAATCATTAATTCTATTAGTCAAATATTTTCACAATTTGGTCTTTTTTGAGTGCATTTAGTCATTATATAAAAAAATTATTTTTTTAAATAAGAAATATTTTTTAAATATTCAAACCCAATTAACCAACTAGATCCAATCTATTTATGATCGGATTAGGTACGCAAAAAAATAAATTACACAAATCCAACCTAACTTGTAGATTTTTGATCGGGTTAGGTAGCGGGTTTAGTCAAACCTAACCCAACCTAACTCGTAAACACCCCTATGTTTAGTGCACCAAGCCCCCAACAATAGGTAAATCAACCTCTTATTGTAAAATCCTCAAAATTATATCTTGAATCTATATTTATGATTGAATTATTGAAGTATGATAATAGTTGGATATAAGAAGACTAGGATAGAAATTATATACGCACAAGCTGCCAAAAACTGTCCATTTCTGCCACCCGAATTGAAAAATTTATTCTCACTAAATTCTTATCTAAATTAGGTGTATGATATATGAAATTAAAGATCTAGATGTCCAACACAACATATAAAAATTATAGATAAATATAGTTTGTGTACTTCTTGAAGTTACTAAAACATTAAGAGATGTCGGTGTGGAAATTTTCAGCTTGCTGGCAGTTTTGAAGTCTAGATTAAAAATGTTATAGTCAGAGTTTTATAACTCCAAATAATTCATGTGATACCTTTTTAGAAATCTTAATAAGTATAGTTTAACATACTAAAATATGGGAATTTTTGGACTAGTAGAATGGTACAGAATAAACAATGAGCGAACCTCATCTGATTAAGTGTTTCTAGCCTTTTGGACCTTTTGGATTGGGCACAACTTGTAACTCTTGGAATTTTGGCCCAAGGAATCAAATATTCATCTCAAATTTGGACTATTCAGAAGTGGATTCACGTGCAACAGCCATAGAATAGGCATAGCTAAGTGAACTAATAGAAGGAAAAGTTTGGTAAACCAAAGTCAATGGTAAGTCAATGAAGATAAGCTTTTTGAACCAACCTTTGTAGGTGGCCTTCAAGGTGGAAAGTAAACATTAAATGAAGGAATCTTGCTTTATCTTCAGCCATTTATGTGTAGTTCTAGGCACAAAGCAAAGGAAATCCATTTACTTAGCAAACTCCACGTGCACTTGAGCCATAAATAAAGGAATAATTGTCATGATTAGATTAGGATAATATCTTCAAAGATTGTTACCTTGTAACTAAACTAAATATTAATCTAGTTGAAATATAACTGATTCACTTACTATCTAACTAAATAACTTAGTATTAATAGCTTGGATGCTCCAAAACTTTTGCACGTATGCTAGCTTCTTGCAAAGTCCACACTTGCTACTTGCACCTAGCTTTTCACTTCCTACTTCCTTTGCTTGCTCTTGACCGCGACCTCTTCTACCACCTCATTCACCATCCAATTTCTTCTTTCAAGGCTTCATTTCTTAGAGGATATTCCAAGGAAGACAACCCTTAATCTATTCCATTCCAAAATCAAACTCACTTGAGGTAGGTTAGGCTTTAATCTCTAATTAATAAATTATTTGAACTAATTTACATGTGTAAATGTACATATTTATGGTTATTATTTAGGCGGAAATTTCATGTTATTTGAAGGTTATTTTATGATGTGAAAATGTTGATTTAAACCATAGGATAGGTGATGATTTATAGATTGAAATATTAATGATGTTTGGAATGATATTTAATGATCTTTGGAAGTGATTTTGATGATGTTTGGGTTGTTTGTTCATATTTTTAGTATGGGACTGTTTTGAATTAAATTCTAGAAGTAGAGATTGAATGATATGTAGTTAAATGGTTCAAATGCTTGAGCGATTAAATTTTGAGGATAAAGTAGTAAGGTGGTAAGTGAAAGAAGATTCAGATGCATGCTAGGTTATAGTTTTCTTGTGAAGGTTTAAAGGAATTAGAAATTATTTGAAAAATATATTGTGGTTATTAGTTAGATTACTAACATGATTTTTTTTGTAGCTTAAAGATACTCAATGGTCATGCCTAAGTTGGTAATGATCTTACTTAAATAAGGTATGATGATTTAACCATACTTGTGGTACATATGATGTTATGATAATAATATTTTTCCATAAGGTGGTATGTATTTTGCTTATGGATTTTTTTATCGATGAATTTTGATTGATGATATATTGATTCATGTTTCCAAGTCCAGTACGAGATTTGTGAAACGTAATTTGATACTACATAATGTAACACTCTGAAATTTCGATAACTTAAAATATATGTGTGATATATTCCTTATATTATTTGAATTCTTTATTAATTAGGATTAGTTGAAATGTTATGTGGATTCTCCATGTGCAATTGCTTGGTGTAGATGTCAAGTTATGCGGAGTTTGTTTGAGCTGCGTTGAATTGTGTGATTCTGAGTTTGACCCGAAAACCTGTTTTAGTAAAATCATCATTCTGGATTGGTTAACCGTTGAATCTCTTTCAAATTTTAAAGATAGCTTCCTAACCCATATATATAACTTTTGACCATTGGGATTGTCAACAATAATGTCTGTAACATGAGAAATTAATTTTTCACTAAAGTAGAAAATTCTAGAATTGGGTCAGCTCGCCCAGGCGAGTTTTGCAGGCATTTTTGGTCGCTTGGGCGAGTGGAGGCGATGCTGAATACGTTTTTTAGCTTCCAAGTCATGAAAATGGAGATTCTTCCTCCTCCAAACAGCCCCAAGCTCCCCTATCACCCTCCTCCACCACCCACAGCCATCAGAGACAACCACGGGCCGCCGTTGTTTGTCACGAGACCCCGACACGGAGAAGAACCCTTTAATCGGAGCGAAACTCTTCTCGAAGTTTCAGTAGAGAACGAAGCTCCCAATCCTCCTTTCTTGGTTTCCTTGAGGTAATCTTAGTTTCTTTTGTCTTCTCCTAGCTAGTTTAAGCTTCTATTAGTGTCTCTTGTGTTTTGGGAATCGTTATTGGGAGTTTTACACTTCCTTTGAAAAACCCTTTGAAAATGAGATGCTATAAAAGTCTCTTTTTTATGAAAATGATATCATTTTTGTGATCCTTGTTGAACCCTGGTCACATTGGTGTGATCGAAATTTCAAAATGATGTCTTTTGATGTAGACTCCCAAAATACCCTTTTAGCCTCTTTTTAAATTTGAGTGGGTATTTGACCCCAAATGTTAATATTGATCTTACCTTGAAAATCTATATTAAATGGTCTTCGATTTAGTATATAGAGCTCTGCATTTGGACCAAAACACGCGTTTTGAAGGATTGTGAAACAACTCTGCTAGGCTGTAATAGGGAAAACTCCTGGTTAGGTAAGGGGAGTTTATTATTTTGGTGATAGTTTAGATACCATAGTTGGGGACCAGGGAGTCCAACTATGAAGATAACTGTCTGTCCCTGTTGTGTGCTAGTTTTCAAGAAAAACTAAGTTTTTAACTAATGGGATGCGATGTATTTATGATTGATGTGTGTTTGTTCTTGTGTGTGCTCATTTTCAAGAAAATCTGTTTTTAACTAATGGGATGCGATGAATTAGCTTGTTGATAAATAAAACTGTGAATGATATTGTTGTTGTAATGATTGGATTTTTGGGAAAAGTCTTAATTACAGAGGAGACTGTTCAAAATTTTATAATATGTTTTCCTATTTAATTCTTTATTAAATTTTTAAATGGGCATAAGAGTGTGTTTTATATATTGTAGTCCTCCTCTTTAATTTAGAATTTTTCTAAAAATATCAGTCTTGTGATATGATGAATTGTGAATGTATGAACTTTGAGTTGTTTGAAGACCTGGGGAATGTGAATCTCAGACATATGTATTATGTATAGATGTGAAATGTGATTGCTTGTGATATCGTTGATGATATTGAAATTGAGATGCAATTGATGTAGTTGATGATGTTTAAATGAGATAATGTTGGTTGATGATGTTGAAATGAGATAATATTGAGATGCATGATCACGATATTGAGATGATATGATGTAGAGGTTGATAATGACATTGATAAGAGATAATGTTGATGTGAACAATGTCATTGTGTGTGGATATACATGGATTCCTATGGGGTGTATGACGGGTTACCCTTGCGAGGAAGGATTTGTTCCTAGCCAGGTCATACATTGATGGTGACCATGGTTGTAGGCTGTGTATGTACACGTGGGATGCAATGACCGATTGGTTACCCTTGCGAGGATGGATTTGTTCCTAGCCACGGTCAGCGCATCGGTGAGCCCACATTGGTTTGTTATGTATGTATATGGGGGTGCATAACGGGTTACCCTTGAGAGGAAGGATTTGTTCCTAGCCGGGTCATGCATTGATGATGCCTATGTTTCATGCTTCATTTGTATGTGTGGAAATAGAATGAAGGCACTCGCGTAACTGTGGGTTTCAGTGGGCTGAGGACACAGGTGCTATGGGGTCATCAGGTTTGGAATTCCCTTGCGACACTGGCTGATCACCGGGTGCGAGAATGGCCAGTGCACGACAGGGTGGCCCTGATAAGCGGTGAATCATTTTTCCTGTGAGAGGCTATTTCCGGTGATGGTACCACATTGCATGCTGATAGATGAGTCAGATGCATGCATCATTCTATGCATGATTGTTTGAGTTGTGAAATGTATTGGATGATTAGTTTGTTGAGTGTGTATTGGAATCATGGATTTTTGTTAATGATTGTGTTGGGTAATGTTGTTTCCTTCCCAATTGTTGCTATCAGATGTTTATTGGTTTTTATATAATAAAATCATCCTTGCATTTGTTGTACCATGTGGTTGGTACCTGTGATGATCGCAAACTTTCGTTCGTGGGAGCAGATAAGCAGCAGTAAGTGACTTTGGAGGGAGATCTTCTTTTTGGTTGAAGCCGCCAAGCCGACGTGATGACGTTGGATCTCTTTTTGGAGAAAGAATTGTGTTTTGTTAATCAACTCTCTCTTAGTTAGTCTTTGGCTTTTTGTTGATATGTAATTTCAGGTGTATATACACGTAAAGCTAAAGGAAGTTCTGACATGTGGATGACATGTACTAATTTAATATATATATATATATATATATATATATAATGTGTTTAAATATGTAATTGTAATATGCGTATGATAATTGTATTATCGCAAAAAATTTACCATCATTTTCATAATCAAATTAATGAAGTTTTATTAAAAATTGAAGTTGCACGATTAAGAGTTAGTGATATCGTAGCGACGTGGATGGTCGTTGCACATACAGTACGATATGTAGTGACTAAGTGCAGATACATGGAATAAATCATGCATGTTAGCGTAAGACGATTGCAGCGTCTACATTCAGTACGAGGTGTAGCTACATACAGTACGATATGTAGAGGTCATGTGCACCCTGAGAAAATTCATTTCATGTATTCATATAATTTGCATAATTATTTTATGATGTATTACTAACATACTAACATGTTGGTGGTTTAGTTTTGCCTACTGAGAATTTTTTTTCCTCACTAGATTTGTTTCATTTTTTTCTCTAGATGGAAACAGTGGTCAATTTCCTTGACGCCTTGGACTGGTGGTGGTACAAAGATAAAGAACTGTCTCTAGGAAATGGATGATGAAAGAGTTTGGAATATCTTTATGTTTTGTTAAGAATGACTTATGTAACAAAGGACTGTGGCTACTTATAATATATATTAGTTTAACAACTTCTATAATTTATGCGTTTAGAATTTATACTAGGATCCGTTCAACAAAAATAAAATAGTAATAAAAACTATCTAACGATTCTTAAAAATTTAACCCTAATGAAAATATAATATCTAGTAATAATTTTAGGTCGTTACAATTTTGGTATCAAAGCAGTTCATCCTGTTAAAGCCTAAGGGGAATGAACTGACTATGCTTTTCTGTGTACTTTGAGTGTGACTATTTATGTGTGATTGTTTGTGTTTGTTGAATTCTGACACACTTTACTTTATATTGAGCCTGATCACCTCAATATTTTTGTAAAAGTGAATAGGAATTCATGGCTACTAGAAGAACAAGAGGTAGAGCAGCAACACAAGCTGGTGGCAATAGTGAGGAAATAAATATTCTTCATGAAATGCTAGCAGCTATGCAAGAACAAGCGGCTGCTGCAAACCAATAAGCGACTGCAGCAAGTCAACAAGCTGCAGCAGCTACTCAAATGATGGCGCAACTGAACCATAATAATAATAATAATAATAATCATGGTAGTAACAATAATTCTAGTCAAGATAATAATTGGGGGAAGGGGACTGATATAGAATATCATAAGTTTGTTGAGTTTAGAAAGTCTAATCCACAAGTCTTTAAGGGAACCTTTAATCCAAACATGACTGAAGAATGGGTTAGAGAAATAGAAAAGATATTTACTGTACTATATTGTTTTGACCAATAGAAAGTAACTTATGCTACATATATGTTACAATCTGATGCTGAGTATTAGTGGAACAATCACAAGCAAATTCTGACAAGTAATGGAGTAGACATTTCATGGGAGGTGTATAAGACAGCATTCTATGGTAAGTATTTTCCTATATCAGTAAGAAATGCTAAGGAGCTCGAATTTTTTAGGCTTGAACAAGGTAATAGTAGTGTGTCTGAATATATTGCTAAATTTGAAGAGTTAATTAAGTTTTCATCCACCTATCAGTATAACCCTAATGAGCACTGGAAGTGCATGAAGTTTGAAGGGGGACTGAGCGAAGATATGTTGGAAGTAGTGGGACCCCTAGAAATTAGGGAGTTTGGTGTTCTGATAAATAAGTGTAGAATAATAGAAGAATATAAAAGGAGGTCTGCTAAAAAAAAGAGTCAAGTAATAATTTTATGAAGAAATTAGGACCTCAACCTTTTACATTTAAAAATAAGTTTCAACAAAGAAAATTTCAAACAGGGCAGAATTCAGGCAAGGAATGCAACAAATGTCACAAGATCCATGGAGATATGCTATGCCCTATAGCTCCGACCACTTATGTGCGATGTGGAAAGACAGGAAATCTCGCAAAGGATTGTCGCAGTCGTAATAATGTTCAATGTTTTAGATGTGGAAAGATGGGACATTATGCTAACAATTACAGAGCTGAAAATCCCCAAGACACCACATGTCCTCAACAGACTGAAGAGTTACCATGAATGCAGCGAAGGCATCTCAATCCCAAAATCTCATCGAGGGTAAATGCAGAATTAAAGATAAAATTTTAACTGTATTATATGATTCAGGTGCTACTCACTCTTTCATTTCTTATGACACTGCTATACAATTAGGGTTACCTTTATCTCAATTACCTTATGATCTTTTAGTTTCTACCCCTACAAATAAACCTATTACTACTAGTCAAATCTGTCTTAATTGTGATTTTCAAATTGATCATAAATCTTTTTCAACAAATTTGATTTGTCTTCCTTTGACTAGATTTAGTTTAATTTTGGGAATGGATTGACTTGCAGCTAACCATGTGTTGTTGGACTGTTCAAATAAAACCATTATTTTATCTTCAGAAATCTCAGAAAACAGTCAAACCAAGTGTCTGTATTTGAACTCCATTGTTTCCCGTTCTAGTAAAAATGAAATTCAAGGGTATGTTCTTTTATTAGCTAATGTAACTGAGACAATTGATGAACTCTCTAATATACCCATGGTAAGAGAATATCCAGATGTATTTTCGAATGAGATACCAAGGATACTTCCAGAAAAGGAAATAGAATTTTCTATTGTCCTAATTCCTGGATCTGGACCAATATCCATGGGACCTTATAGGATGTCCCCTCTAGAGTTGGAAGAATTGAAAAAGCAACTAGAGGAGTTGTTGGAGAAGAAATTTATTAGACCTAGTGTTTCCACCCTGGGGAGCTCCAATTTTGTTAGTGAAAAAGAAAAATGGCTGAATGAGGCTTTGTGTAGATTATTGGCAGCTTAATAAGATAACCATTAAAAATAAATATCCATTGCCTAGGATAGATGATCTTATGGACCAACTGAGAGGAGCAACAGTATTTTCTAAGATTGATCTTAGGTTAGGATACCATTAGATTAGAGTTAAGAATGAAGATATTCCTAAAACTACATTTAGGACTAGATACGGGCATTACGAGTATTTAGTGATGTCTTTCGGAATAACTAATGCTCCAACAGTTTTTATGGATTACATGAATAAAATATTTAAATCTTATATAGATAAGTTTGTAGTAGTATTTATAGATGATATACTTGTTTATTCTAGATTAGAAAAAGAGCATGAAGAGCATCTTAAGATAGTATTGCAGACACTTAGAGAAAAGAAGTTGTATGCTAAATTATCTAAGTCTGAATTTTGGGCCAAGGAAGTGAAATTTTTGGGTCATGCTGTTTCTAAAGAAGGAACAATAGATCCTAGTAAGATTGAGGCAATCATGAATTGGGAAAGACCAACCACAATAATTGAGATTAGAAGTTTTCTAGGACTAGATGATTATTATAGGAGGTTTATTAAAGGGTTTTCACAAATAGTTTTACCTCTGACTAGCTTGACTATGACAAATGTGCTTTTTTTATGGTCACCAGAATGTGAGAAGAGTTTTCTAGAATTAAGAAGAAGATTGACTAGTACTCAAGTGTTAGTATTGCCAGATCTTCATGGTGCATTTGAAGTGTATTGTGATGCTTCAAAGAAAGGTCTAGGTTGTGTGTTGATGCAAAACAGGAATGTGTAGACAATTGAGACCCCATGAAGTCAATTACCCAATCCATGATCTAGAATTAGCAGCTGTAGTTTTTGCCTTAAAGATCTGGAGACATTATTTGCATGGAGTAAGATTTGAGGTCTTTTCAGATCATAAGAGTCTTAGGTATCTTTTTGACCAAAAAAAGTTGAACATGAGACAAAGAAGATGGGTTAAATTTCTTCAGGATTAGGACTTTAAGTTAAAATATCATCCAAGAAAGGCAAATGTAGTAGCTGATGCTTTAGGTAGGAAATCTCTGCATGTATCTAGGATGATGATCAAGGAAAATGGAATTAATAGAAAATTTCAAAAATCTTAATTTAGGATTTTTTGTTAATTCTAAAAGCATCATTTTGAGTCAAATGCAAATCACTAGTGATTTCAAAGAACACATTAGGCTAGGACAGTAGAGAGATTTAGATTTTCAACAAATTTTAACTCAAGTTCAAGAAGGAAAATTGCAGGACTTTGATGTGAATAATGATGGGTTGTGGACTTATCAAAAGCGAATATGCGTACCCAAGAGTGATGGATTAAGAGAGAAAATTTTGAGTGAAGCTCACAAAAGTAATTTTACAATGCATTCTGGAATTACTAATATGAATCAAGATTTGAGGAGAATGTTTTGGTGGCCTGGCATGAAAAAGAATATTGCAGAGTTTGTAGGAAAATGCTTAGTATGTCAAAAGGTAAAAATAGAACATCAGAAACCTTCTAGCACTTTGCAACCTTTAGAAATTCCTCAATGGAAATGAGAGAGTGTATCTATGGATTTTGTGGTAGGATAACCTAGGACTGTTTCTGGTCACGACTCAATTTGGATCATTGTAGAGGATTTCTTATTCATTAGAGAGATTAGCTCAATTGTATATACAGGAAATAGTTAGATTACATGGTGTACCTTCCACCTTGATTTCTGATAGAGACCCCCGTTTTACTTCTAAGTTTTGGGTAGCATTACAAAAAGAATTTGGAATCAATTCTGCTAAAGTACTTCTTATCATCTCCAAACAGATGGACAAACAGAAAGAACCATACAAACCCTAGAAGAAATGTTGAGAGCTTGTGCGATAGACCAACATGGTTATTGGGAGAAATATTTACCATTAGCAGAGTTTGCCTATAATAATAGTTATCATACAAGCATAGGAATGGCTCTATTTGAAGCTCTGTATGGTAGAAAATGTCAGTCTCCTTTATGTTGGTATGAATCTGGGGAAACAAGTCTCTTGGGTCCAAACCTGGTAACTCAAACCACGGAGCAAATCAAGAAGATTAGAGAGAAATTGGTAATAGCTAAAAATAGACAAAAAAATTATGCTGATAAAAGAAGAAAACCTCTAGAATTTCAAGAAGAAGAACATGTTTTTCATAAAGTTACTCTAATTACAGGAATAGGGCGAGCAATGAAGGTCAAAAAGTTAAGTCCTCGTTTTATCGGTCCTTTCCAAATTTTGAAAAGAATAGGTACAGTAGCTTATCAAATAGCTTTACCACCAAATCTCTCCAGCCTTCACAATGTTTTTCATGTCTCTCAACTCCGTAAATATATTTCTGACACGAGTCATGTTCTTGAGTCTGAATCAATACAGTTAAAAGATAATTTAACTATGAGCTTGCCCCCGACAAGAATTTTGGATAGAGAAATAAAGCAATTAAGAAATAAGTCTGTATCATTGGTAAAAGTAGCATGAGGACAAGGATGTTTGGAAGAACATAGTTGGGAATTAGAATCAGAGATGAGGAAGAAGTACCCGGATTTGTTTACAGGTAATTACAAATTTTGAGGGCAAAATTTTCTTTTTAGATGGGGTGAAATGTAACATCCTCAAAATTATATCTTGAATTTATATTTATGATTGAATTATGGAAGAATGATAATAGTTGGATGATGAAAGAGTTTAGAGTATCTTTATGTTTTGTTAAGAATGACTTATGTAACAAAGGACTGTGACTACTTATAATATATATTAGTTTAACAACTTCTATAATTTATATGTTTTAGAATTTATACTAGAATCCGTTCAGTAAAAATAAAATAGTAATAAAAATTATCTAACGATTTTTAAAAACTTAACCCTTAATAAAAATATAATATCTAGAATAATTTTAGGTCATTACATAGTGAAGTTGTTGTGAGGTTTATTTCTAGCATTCACCTCTTCTATGCACACTTTCAACATAATCTCAATTTTTTAGCACACCATTCTGCTTTCTTTCTTTTCATAGGAACTTGATTGAGAGACATTTCACAAGCTTAAGAAATATAAACAATGATAAACATTTATATTTAACATTGATAAATAGTTATCATTTAAAATCACATATGCAACACATCATTTATATCTATGCACAATATAAACATTTTAAAATTTCAAAATAAGATTTCACAGAAAAATTTCAAAATAGGACAATGAAACAAAAAATCTAATTTGGTTTCAATTAACTTTCAAGAATATTTACTTCCACCTCATAATCTCCACAAGAATATGTTCAAGGGGTCAAAATTCATAATAATTAATGAGACAAACAAAAGCATAACCCTAATCCATAATAATTCAAAATTTAATGAGAAGAAAAATAAATTAATGAAGAATTGATTAACTTGTGATGTTAACAAACGAAAAAGAACTGATGAAGAAGGATGATATGCAGAGAAATTGAAAAACAGAAGATAATAGAGGAACGAAGAAGGGAGATGCATAAGTTGCGAGGAACAAGAGAGAGAAACCAAGGCTTGCACGTTGAGGATTTAGAAAATTTGGAGGGCATGCTTTGTCATTTTAAAATTTTTTGAGGACATTATTGTCCAAGCATAATTTAGGGAATAAATTTTTAAAAGTAACAATTCCTTAAGCTGAAAAATTGAGTTTTAAGAAAAGATCTGGTGAGAGTTTTTAATTAAGCTAAACAAATATTAACAACCAAACACTCTTAAAAAATAAAATAAAAAGACATTTTTCTAGTATATAAGATGCAAGAAGATCTTTTGGTCTTTCATCCAAATGGGCCCTAAGTGTGATGCCAAATGAAAGAGCAACAACATTTAAGTAATTATTTCTATTGAGATAAATTTTGAAATTGGACCCAAATCACCCACATTTTAAATGATGGAGACGTTAAAATTTGATTGGTGGGACAGGAAATGGAACATCAACATAGGACAACATATTTGAATCTACTTGGACCCTTAAGGTTTTTCTTAGTTTTTAATTTTTTTAATATATACAATATAGAGTAATCATTTCAATCCAGAAACAATAGAGTAATTATTTCTATTTAGATAAATAATGACATTTAAGTATCATTTATTTCTTATTTTTTTGATAAAATGTTTCAATCATACTCTTTTTTTTATAGTTTCTATATATTGTTAAAGTAACGATATTTTTTCATCTTTTCAAATGAATATTTTATTTTCCTTTTGTAATCTTTATCGTGTAGATAATTATATTTTTTTTCTTTAGATAAATTATTTGAATATGATTTGCTTTTTATTTGCATTTTTTTGTTTATCATATGTTTTTATTTTATTTTAAAGGTTATAAATAATTCTATTTAATTATTAACATTTATTTTATATTAATTTTATTATGAATGACTTTAGAATCAAAAGTTATTTATAAACATTTACTAATGGGGTAAGCTTGATTACAAAATTCACTACTACAAAATATGCTTTTTACATCGGTTCTTTATCTCTTTCTATGTCAGTTGAACAACCGTCATTATTATAGGTATCGTTGATAAGTAAAACTTTTGACGTCGGTTGACGACCGTCATAGAAAATGACTTTCTAAGACCGTCTTAGAAAATCACTCTATTGTATCACATTTTAAGCATACATAATGTGCTTAAAATGTGATGCAATAGAGTGATGCGGAAGTTGGGATTCGAAAAAAGAAACAAAAAAACAAAAAAAAAAAGGTGCAGCTGTTGTTATTGATGCATGTAGATGTAGGGAAGGAGCAGTGGCAAGGGATGAAGACGCAGACGCAGGAGATGCTTTTAACTGACTCATTGTTACAAAGTGTTAGCGACGTCAGGAAGGAAAACTTTTAATTAATGAAATAAATTAATTTTTTCAACTATTTCATCTTAAATATAAGAAAAATGTAACTTATATTAATTGAAAAAATTAGTTAGCATTATTTAGTGTAAATTATATTTTTAGTTATTGAATTTTTTTATTCTTCACCTTTAGTCCATAAAAAAATCCTCTGACTTCGTTTGTTTATTTTAAAGGAAAAAAATAATATATTAATGGAAAAAATAATATATTAAAGGAAAAAAATCCTACGAAGGTAGCCTACCAGTCAACCCATTGGACATTGGACTGCAAGTAAGCAAAATAAGCAAATAAGCAAAATGCTTCAATTAATACACTAAGTAAAAATTCCCTTTACACAATCACGGCAAAGAAATGCCTATAATCTTCAAACACTAAAACGATGCCCAACAACCACCAAAAATTAAGGGTATTACAGCAATTGACATTGAATTAAACGTGGAGCTAAACGATCAAACACATGCTTACAATGAAAATTATTCCACGAACAAAGATTAAATAGTTTTCTATTTTTTGAATATGTTTATCTATTTTTTTTAAAACAGTATTTATTTTAAATAAATCTTATCTATTTCTTAAAAAAATTATTTTAATTAATTTTTTATAAATTTAAACAAACTGATTTTTATAATAAGCTATTTGATCCAATTCATGCTTCGGGTTTTATTAGTCAAACCCAAAAAGCCTATTTTTTTTTATTTGAGGTACAAAATAGTTGTCTAAATTCGACCAAATCCAAAATTAACAATGGGCATGAATGCGATTGGATAACTTGAATTAGATCAAAGAAAATATAAATAAATTAAAGGTATAATTGTACTTTTTATTCTTCATTTTTTATTTTATTTTTTGTCAAATTTTATCCCTAGAAAATTAATTTTGCATATTTTACTCCAATTTTTTTAAAAAGAATTGCAAATTTTACCTTAATAACTTTTGAGAAGTCATCTTATACTAATATACAAATCAAATCACTCTTAGTTAGCTTTAATAACTTTTGACTAAATAAATTCATTCTAAAATCTATCATTTGAGTAAAAGTGTTTTAATATAATGAAAGTTATATTTACAAAATTTAAAAGGAATTAAAAATCATTTGACACTTAGTTAATGTACGTAAAAACATAATTATTTATGTCGTTGATATATAAATCTTTGGGATATATGACTTATCTTTCTAAAGCATCAAATGCTTTTGGCAGTAGGATTAGTCCACCTTTTGTACCAGACTACTAGCAAATGCTTTTCCTTTTTGCTTTGATCATAAAAAATCCTCGTCATCGTTCTTCCACTCATCAAATTTAACAACATTCAAATCAAGCATAATGCAGTTATAAATTCCCAAACTTAAAGTTCATAAAAGGCTACATACTTGCATACATCCCTTGTTCGCTCCATGTCTCCAAGGAAAGCCTAGCCAGTCCTGCAACCTCCAAGGAAAATTCAAGTGAAAAACCAAAATTAAAGTTAAAGAGAGAGAGAGAGAGATAAGAGGAACAAGAAGAATAATACATGGGAAAGAGAAAATAAAGAGGGTGAAGCAGCAGCCTTTAACTAACAAAAATATAATACTCAAACTTTAGCTATATATAGCATAAAATTAAAAAGGGGAAACCCCATCAAATGAATTGGACAAGCTAGACTGCAAGAACAAAACAACCACAATTAAGCATACTAATAATATCGTTATACTTTTTTTTTCTTGTGTATGACATGATTCTTGTTCATATTGTCAACAAATTAAGAAATTAATTAAGGAACTTGGATGGAGAAGGCCAGTCACTACCTGGAAATTAATTAAGGAACTTGTTCATATTGACATGCTAGAGTACAACGAAGATAACCTTTGAATGAAGTATAAAAATTAAACACCAAAAGGTAGACACAGATCAGTTCAGTCACTACCTGGAAACCAAACATCAGCTGAAGCCAATCCAGAATGTCTTCATTTTCTTTGTTGCCATGTTCCTTGGCCAAGGCAAACCCTTGGTATTACGTAGTGCAGAAACACCAGTTTGAATCTGTAAAACCAAATAAGTACCGCAACCTAATCAACACATTGAACGAAATTCTAGCAGAGGTTATTCATAAGCTAAAAGTAGTAATAATAAGTTCATGCCAGACATGAAAAAAGGTGAGATAATTATTAACAATATATTGTTTCATTCCCCAATTACTGGATTTTTTTTTAATCTTAACTTCTGCATGTGTTTGTATGCAGGTAATGCCTAAACCACTGAAAGACTTGATTTCTCTAGGCAATCTGTTTTTAATTCAGTTATTCTACAACCCTTAGTCTTTTTTGTTTTCATTTGCTTAAACAGGAGTTTCCGAATTCTACTACAACACTAATGTTACCTCTTGGAACCTTATGTATCAA
>PYAF01005317.1:71660-88586 GCA_007407185.1 Glycine tomentella | reverse complement strand
TTTTTTTTTAATCTTAACTTCTGCATGTGTTTGTATGCAGGTAATGCCTAAACCACTGAAAGACTTGATTTCTCTAGGCAATCTGTTTTTAATTCAGTTATTCTACAACCCTTAGTCTTTTTTGTTTTCATTTGCTTAAACAGGAGTTTCCGAATTCTACTACAACACTAATGTTACCTCTTGGAACCTTATGTATCAAGCATTAACTCAAATGAAAAGGGGATTAAAACATAACTAAAGAGAAAAAAAACCTCGTGATATCTCATTATAGCCTCTTTTCCACTCTCTGGATCAAGTGGCAAAATATTATAAGGGACATATAATTTCTTTTGTTCCTCAACCTTAGTATGAGCTTGTATAATTTGCAATTAAATATAAAAAATAGAATGTTATAATCAAAATAAAAACAAACAAGGAATAATTGATACATTATTCTCTTTATATGTAAACTCTATTCAACGAACAATAGACATAATGACAATAAAAGACATGAGCATTTGATAAAGAACATTCACATCAAAGTTCAGAAAACATCTCATTGATGTGTCATTCTATGAGACTAGCATAATATCCAAATAGAATAATAATAAAAAGGAGTGACACAGTAAAAATAACAAGAAGAAATTGCAACAGAGTAGTTTCAGACACAAAGAAAGTAAACACACAATAATTTGTTTTGGTTACAAACACACAATAATTTAATAGATCTGACAAATTAAGATCTATATAAAGAGCACATACCTGATGACTTACCAGTATAAAGGAAAGAAGCAATGAAGTTCAGATACCAACTTACCAAGTAGTTTTGATTCTTTGTGAATTGTTAAAGAACCAGAAATTACCAATTATTACCATTTGATACATGTAATAAATTTTAAAGAATTAAGAAAAACATGACGCGTTCTAGTATTTTACATATAAAATTAAGCATTCATGATTCCTGCAAAGACTGGTCTGGAATATATAACACGAAATTCCCTACCCCCAAAACTATAAATTTTTCAATGATCTATAAAATTCAAGACCATTTTTACCCTTGTGATTGAGAACATTTCCAATCAAACCAAGAATCTGATTAGTCCATTCATCAATGAGAGCTTATAACAACATTTGTTTTCCTTTCCCAATGAATATTAGCAGCACGTAGAATCTTCTGAAAACTTAGCTTCTAAAGAATATTGGACTTCGACTTTTGCATATCCTTATTAAACATGGATTTATTCTGCAATTATCTAACCAAACTTGTCAAATAACATACACCTTACAAAGTACACACACAGCAGCAACTTACAAAGATAAGCAACTCTTTTATTGCTAGCTAGCTTCTACTTCATTAGCAACACGGAGGATGGGAGCTATCTCAACAAGTGATATCTTCATTTCTGCAAGACTATCAAGCAAGAAAGTTTCTTCTCTTTTCCCACTATCTCTGAGCAACCCAACATGCAAAACAACAAAAAGGATCAAGTTTTTCATCAATCATGATGTGGACAACTAAGCATGTGGGAGAGAGTATGAAATTGTGAAAAGGATTAAAATTACCTCTTAAATTATTAAGGTTGATATTTAAAAAAGGAAAACAAATTGAACCCTAACACCCATAATGGCCTCAATAGCTGACGGAGTTGGAATTAAAGATCCAAGGAATTCAACATCGTAATAGCACTATAGTGGCTATTTAACAACACTGCTGGACAATTAGACATACATCAAACATATCACTTGTTATGCATTATCTATTGTACAACCATGTCCATGATGACATCCAACATGTAACATTCAATGCATGGAACCAAGACACAATTACCATTTAGCTTCAAGCAAACTCACAACCTTTGAATTCTAACACAGGAAATAGCATCACCATGATTAAACATAACTAAAACAAAAACACAAAAACAGAACAAAATCACCATGGAACCAAGACACAGAAACAGTTAGCTGCACCACAATACTAGTCATCTGGGCAAAATGAAGATCCAGATCCATAAGCACAATATAAGTAATGCTTCATATGTCCAAGGTCCCCACCACATTCATCTTGTGGACACAAACACAATTAAGGACTCCAATTTCCCAAACCAGATCCCTAAAACTTTGATTAAACAAAAAATCAATAGATAAAAAGGATATGATAGTCTTGACGGGGTTGAACTTGTAGTGGACAGAGGAAGCAAGGCAAGCGAGATGGTAGATCTGATCGACCTCTAGCAGGTTCAGCTCAATGATGTCGTGTCGGATGAGCTTGAATCTAGGGTTCCCAAAATGGTGCATCACATTCTCTTTTCTTCATCACGTCGCCTGTTAGCACGATCCATAGGCCCTTCCTCTTAATCTCCAGCGACACCTTCCCCACCGAATGCACCGCCGCAACCACATAGTGGTGGTACGCCGGAATCTTAGACTCGAGCTCGAAGTACGAGGACGAAGCGAAAGGGGAAGACGAGGAGGAAGGGACGAGTGTGAAGAAGGGGGTTGCTATGTGACGCCGACGACGATGAAGAGGAGTCGCTGCTCACAGAGCATGTAGTGAATCGAGCGAGTCACGGTGAACCAGTGCCAGTACGCGTTGTCCATGGGCTGGGTCTCGTGCAGAATGGACTGAGTGACACGGAGAACGCCGATGAGAGGGAGAGGAATCGAAAGGTTTGAGGAGAGTGAGTGATGAAGGTGGCCATGTGATTTGATTTTAGGGAAGAAGAATGAGAGCAGAAGCACGCGTGAATGAATAAGAATTTCAAAGTTTGAAGCAGAAGCTCCTAATTTCAAAGACGATTTTCGTTCAAAACCGTCTTTGAACATCATTTTTTAAAAATAAAAATATTTGTGTTTAAAAATGGTTAACAAAACCATCTTTATATACTTAATTTTTTAGACGGTTGTAATAGAACCGTTTTGAACATCAATAACTAAAACGATTATTATAAAACCGTCGTCGTATATTTCCTGTTATTTACAAAATTGCCACCGCCTTACATTCTTTAATATCTCTAATTTAAAATAAGGTAATTTGGGTGATATTTGCTTAATTAAACGGATTAACGAAAGGAAGGGCAGTTTGGTCTTTGCTAGAGGTAAGGGTGCAATAAGTAATTGTTGGGTGCACCCCCTGCTTCATGTTAAAAACAAGCAGACCAAGTTTCTCCCATTTTCTTCTTCTCCTTTCTTCTTCTCTAGTTTTCTCCTCCACTCCCAAGCTCTTTTCTAGCCACTTCCACTTGATTAGTGGCTGAAATCACTAAGCAAGCAAGGAAGAAAGCTCTTTTCTTTGTTCTTTGTTGTTATTGAGCTTTGGTGGTGAGTGATTTGAGGAAAAGAGTGAATCTTAAATCTGCCCACCACCGTTCGGAGCCGCTGGACCGCGATTGGAAGTCATAGAGTGCTGGTCCATCCTCCAATTTGGTCATTTGAACTCTAAGGTTTGTAATCTCCTCCTATTTCTCCTTGATTCTTGAGGTTAGGGTTAGGGTTGGAGTGAGATTGATAAATGTTGAGGATTGGGAGGGTGAGACAGTTTTGAAGTCTGATTTGGAATGTGTAGAAGTTGATTTTAAGTTGAAATGGTGTTTCATGCATGTATCATACATGCATGTTCATGACAGCCAAGAACACCAATCTGGTCAGTTCTGGTGTTTTGTGTATAGCAAGAGCTATCGGTGTCCAAATGATCTAAAACCAGTGCCATTTGAAAGCTAAGAGAGTTAGGTATATTCTGGAATTTTCGTGCTATTTTTTGAGGTCATTAGAAATTATGGTGTAGAGTTATAACAGGCTGTTATACTCTATTTTTAGCAGATTTTTCTGCTGCAGAGGTCAATCTTGCAGAAACCATAAATCAGTCTAGGATGATCCAAATTGAGTGATTTCAGTGGCAATAGAAATATGGTTATGTGTACTTTATACCTGTAAAAATGCAGGTCATTTAGATGAGTAATCTGGTGTTGGCTATCGTTTAAAAATGGCTATTTGGGCTGGTATGTTGCTGTCAGCACTGTTTTAGTGCGTGATAGTTCTGGTATTTTGATTGCTACAGAGGTTGTGGTTTATGAAATTGGATGAAACCAGTTGTGTTTGAAAGATGAGAGATAGATCTAAATGCCTCTAAATTACCTTGATTTTAAGAGCTTCCTACAGGGATTTATGAATTTTCGAAGTTGATACAAAATCTGCATAATTTTTATGCAGAAAATTCTGTTTTCCGTATGTTTAGGTATAATTAAATGCTTAAACGGATAGGATGATTGTTGATTCATGTTTGTGTGCCTTTGCATAGGGCGTGACATCGAGGGTGTCAGTGGCGAGGCCACAGTTCAGGGATTGAACAGCAGAGCACGACTTTGCCAGGCAAGCTCTTTGTTCTTGGGAGTGTTTCCCATTGACTGTGTTCCACCATACTCCAAGAGAGTGATGGTCATTGTATGTCATGATGCATGTGTATTGAAATTATGTTTTACTGCTTTTATTGAGAACATGTATATGATGTACACTGTGATGATATGTTATGTGATTGATGTGGTTCTCTGGCCAGTAGAATAGATTACTATGGACTCCCGTTGGAAATGTGCCCTTAAGTGGATGATCTTCCCTCGGAAGTGTCAGAGATGTCCAAGTAAGTCCTGAGACAATATGCCCTTAAGTGGATGATCTTTCTCAGGCATTGACATGAAGTCCTGAGGGAATGTGCCCTTCAGTGGATGATCTTCCTCAAGCAATGTTATACGTGTATATATATATTGTTACACCTGTGATGTGATATACATGTGATATGCTTTATGAAAGCCGTGATGGTTGATTGTGTGTGTGATGCCAATTTTAATACTATGTGCCATGGAAGTGAACCAGGGGGAGGAAAGACCTCCAAGAACCCTGAGTTTACTGATATTTGTATCTCACCCCGTGTGTGGGGCTTATGTTTTACAGGTGATGCTCAGCGAGCGGATGATGGATCTCAGGGCAAGAGGCCCGAGTTCTGATATGGTTATGTGGGAATCTTAGGCTTATATTTTGAGAGCATGTTGGCTCTTTTCTTTTGGTTATGCCTGTATTTGTACCCCGGAAGGGATGATGCACAGTTAGTGTGTTTTTTTTGTATATGTGATATACATCTGAGAGATATTGATGTATTATGAGAGGACAGGGTATATGATACCGTATTTTGTACCGCCATTATTTTGATATAGTTATATGGCTTATTTTGGTCCTCTAGTTGTATGAAACGTGTATTTACTATGCATAATGTAAAGATGTTTTGTGATGACGTTTGATGACGTCATTTTGTTTATCGCTTCCGAATTGATTAGTTTTAAATTAATTACTACGCTTAACAACCATAAATAAATGTTAATGAACCGGATGCATACGAGGTGTTACACATTCTAAGACGGTTTTTGGAGAACCTTCTTAAAAAGTACGTCGTAAAAAAGGTATTTTTTAGTAGTGATTATATGAAGGATTGACGACTTGAGGTTTGTTGAGACATACTAGTAAATATATATCTTTCCAATGACTTCTTCATATATATATATTCTCCTCTTCTCTTTGATTTTTTTACGAGGAGAGGGGCATTGTTTGTGACATTGACATGCTTTGGACTTAAATGTAAAGTTCCAAACATATCGTTAAGTAAATCTTGAAAAGCAAACCAAATATTAGGTTGCATAATGATCTATCAAAATATTCTTTTAGGATAATGATTATTGTCATAACTCAATATTCTTCTTCAGTGATTCTTGGTTATTATTGTTTGGTGAGTAACATAATTCATTTTGTGACATGTAAACATGATGATAAATTTTTGTAAATTTTTAAAAAATGTTTAATTTATCTTTGGTTTAAATATATTTTCTGTTAATATTTTAATTAAATACTAATGTAATTAATATTTTAGATCATATAAGTATTTTATATGAAATTTCAAGCATAAATGAACCTTTTATTTTATAGTTTCCACCTAATATTTAATTGGTTTGAATATATTTTTTTAAGAAGGCTTAAATATATGTTTTTAGTCCTTGTAATATATTGTTTTTTCATTTTAGTCCCAATATTGTTTTTTCAAAACGATCCTTGTAAATTTTTTATTTTAGTCATTGTTATTTTATTTTAGTCCTATTAATATATTTATTTACTTTTTTTAGTCTTTATAATACTTTTTTCCATTATGGATTAATTCCGTTGAAAATATTTGACATGGACTAAAAGAAAATAATTTATGTATTACAAGGACAAAAACAAATATATAGAGAGACGACAATGAGAACGATCATTCACATCGTTAGATTAAATTAGATAACTAGATTATAACACTTATTTAAAAATTAACTAATGCTTCACGTGACCTGTTTTTGAGGAACACGTTACTTTACCTGCTGTAATCACACTTCTAACCTACCAATTCACCCTTTACCGCAATGTGCCAATTGGAAACCCAAAGTTGTGATCACATATCAATATAAGAAACATTTCTCCTTTGTGGAAGTCGTGAGAAGATTCAGGAAACCCACTTTCAATTGTGATTTGTAAGTATGATAATTAATATTTTCTTCGTCATGAAAGCTTTCCTGCAATCTGTTAACACCTCGGGATTTCTTTAATCATTTGTTTTCAAAGCTTTTAGGTTGTATGGGAACGTATTCTTCTTTTCGTTGGGTTAAAGATATTATTGTTTTCTTATCTTTTAATATAGTTGAATGACTCAATCTGGTGATTTTCTACTTTTCGTTGGGTTAAAGATATTATTGTTTTCCTATCTTTTAATATAGTTGAATGACTCAATCTGGTGATTTTCGAATACGGTATTTGTGCTGTATTGAGGTTATAGTTTTATCCAAATAGACTTCGACAAGGTACAGCAGCACTTTTACGTGTATAACATATTAGTGGTCTGGCATTTTAGGTGAATTATATATGTAGTTTGGCCTCTTATGAATAGGTGTCATCCATTTTTTTTTACTACTTACCAACTATATGCTTTTGAACATAACATATGTCAATCCACTACTACAAAAAGTACATTCTACATCGATTGTTTAGTTTTTTCTAAGACGGTTGTATAATCGTCTTTGTATTGAATGTCGTTGGAAAGTCGTCATTTTTTAAGTCGGTTATACAACTGTCTTTGTAGCTCACTTTCTTAGACGGTTATGTTCCTTTGAAGAACCGTTTTAGAAGATGGTTTTTTAAAAAAAAAAAAACTTATTTCTGAACAAAAATAATTCAAAACTTGGAAAAATCACTAATTAGACATTTAAAATTCAAAGTTAAGATAATAAATTAAACTAAATTAATGCAATTTAAATAATAAAACTAAAATAAATAAAAAGAAAGAGAAGAAGAAGAAAAGATATTAAACTTAAAAGACATCAAAATGGTAAAGAGTGTACACAAACATGAACTAAACAAACACAAATAAAGGAAAAAAAGAAAAGTGACAATTGAATTTGATTTTCATTTGACAACAAACATGTGTATATGTTTCTCTATAAACCTAAAGTTGTTGATTTCTTGTTGATACCTGGAATAAAATTTCAAGAATATAACTCCAGATGGGTGCAACTTGATTCTTCTGTATTTTGGCATGGGGATCAGCAAGGTGTTCCATTCTAGACAGGTTGGTGGTATCTTGGTGTAAGAGAGGCATGTATGGCCCTTGCTCTGCATCTATCCTAGCAACATTAACATTATTGATGGTGCTTGATTTTTTGTGCCAATAACACCCATACGCTGATAGCATAGATGCAAACTACACAAAGAAATTTCACCTTGTGAGATCCAAATATGCTAAAACTTCAAAGATTACACTTTCTATAAAAGCATCATAATGAGGTACAATGAGATATATTAACATGAATGATTCCATTAAAGGCCTCCAAGAAAAATAACGAGCAGTACCCCAAAATAAATTGTAACCAGAATGAAGGTCCACCTGCAAGAAATCCAAAAATAGCTATCATCAGAAGTGTTCGAAGCAAATGGTAAAGAAATAAACAACATTGAAATGAAATTAAAAAAAAATAAAAAATAAGACAGCTAAACAACCATACATGACTTGAAATCAATTTATAAAGCTTAAAGCAGAATTTGTTTTCTAGTATAGCTTTAAGTCACCAACTAAGAAAACAAGGTAAAGCTACCAATTCCAAGGCAGTATGGCACCAGTATAAGTGTGTGACAAGACTCATAAGTAAAAATAGAGAAACATCGAGAGAAAGGGAATACTTACTGAGTGTAATAAAAAAATATGGCTCCACCACTAATATGAATTTTGGCACTTCCATTATAAAAAAGAAATTCAAACATGTTACCATAATTTCAATATATAAAATTATCCAGCTTTTAAAAAAATGCATTCATTATATCTTCAATATTATCATGGAAGAGCTAGTTGGCTGTAAACTTGAAATACTGGAATTTAAAAAAGAAAATGTTCAAGAATCAACCATAATTTATAGTAGTAGTATATCTTAATTAAGATCATCAAGGTGTTATCATTACCATAAAATTTGAATACTGAACAATTAAATTCTGTTTCTGCTTATTAGAGAAAGAAGAAAGAAAAATAAGAATCAAATTCAGCAATCAAGAGTTATATAATGGAACGAACTATACCTCAAAAGCATGTCATTGAACAGCTGAAATGTTGAATTCACCAAAAAGAATTATACTATATTTGCTATATCTATTTGTAGAGTATGACGACGTTCTTGGAAAGAAAAGCAAATAAACTTCTACAAACATGAACCTTGGAATATATATTTAATTAAAACTTTAAATTATGCAGCATAATAATGAATTGACCATAATTCTGACTTCACAAAGATAAATACTATAGTCATCTATATAGCACAGGACAATGCCTTGGGTTTCTGTTCCAAAAATCTAATATTTTGGGTGAAATTAAAAAATAAATATTTTAGTAAGATGTTTTTAAATAGGCTATTTTCAAAAAGTAATGCTTTGATTTTTTTTACTGCTGATCACTCTACTTTTGAGAGGCTCTATGACAAATGGTCAAGTGGCATATATATAACGCACCCCCTCACATTTAATGAGAGAGTGAGTAGAAGGAGAGGTGCGGTGAGAGAGATAATGAGAGAATCATAAACTATTGTAAAGAAGATGGGGAAAGATATATATTGAGCCAAATATGAAGAAACTATTGTAAAGAAGATGGGGAAAGATATATATTGAGCCAAATATGAAGAAGCATTTTCCCTCACCATGCTGCTTGAAGAATCACTTTCATAATGACATATTGAGCCAAGCTTCACTCTAATTTTAGTTAGTTTCACTGTTGTAAAGACATGCTATATTCACCACACACATGCAATTCATGCTAACAGGACACCAACCCCAACTACTCAAAGAAACATAAGACCTAAAAATCTCTTCCAACATTTATGATTCATTTCTTCTTGATCCACTTACAAAATCACAAAATGAAAAGCACACTAACAACAGGAATTTGCTGACAGAGACACAGTCCAAACTCCAAAGGGTCCATAAAGAACATGCAAAACATAGATTAAATATCAAATTCCAAGTAAGTAACATATCTAAAAGTGAAAACAAAATCTTGAACCTCCAAAGTCCAAACCCTCCTTTGAAATTCTGACATCTTAAGCAACAATAAAGGTTACACTTACAATTATATTTACATGAGAAAAATAACATGCCACTACCACAACAAGATTGTCAAGTGTAAGAGGAACAAGATCACAAATTTACTACAACCCCATAAGAAAAAGCAAGATGATTTTTGGTGGGTCAAAAGTCAAAACTCAATTACCTTGTCTCTCTTACCATTCTTTCTCCCCTCACTTCCACAGTCCAACCAGGTGGCAGCCAGCAATCGGAGTTCGGCTCCTCCATATTCCTTCGGCAAGAATGTGTTTTTGGTTCTTTCTCTTTGATGGTGAAGAACACAGTGAAGGCCACTAGCCACAAGCCACTAGCTTAGTTCCTTCCTTCCACTGAGTCAGAAAATAAAAATAAAAACAAAACTTGCATTGCATAACCACGTGGAGCAAATGCAAGACAGATACACTAATTCCAAGCTAGCATCAAAGGTTCACTTCCCCTGTCAATACAGCACTGATTCTTAACAAAATATCACACTTGTATTTGTTTCTTCTAGATAACGCCAGAGTATAAAACTAGAAGTGTTATATATATATATATATATATATATATATATATAAAGGTTCATGGTGTCAATTTCTGCACCATAAAAATTCCCCATTGATGGAGAAGACAATATAAAAGCACATCCCCTTTCACCTATCTTGTCGAGACACGAAGCAAAACCTTATTGTAGAGGTCAAATTTGACCTTTTTTCTCAACAACAAAATCTCCCCTGAATGTTGTTACTGATTTGTCGATTGTAGAAGAGTTGCGACCTGGTGGTTGACTCATACAACACAAATCCCGGCGCCAAATGAATGTAAATCTAGAATTTCGAAACGTCACCGTTCTGCCAAAAATAGCAACCTTTGAGCTTAGATATTCATTATTATTCCCAAAACTTGCGATTATTTCGAAATCAGAGAAGAAAGAGGACGTGAAACCTGGAAGAAATCGTCCCAAAGGAAATCGAGAGGGAGATTGCAGCGAACGAGGAACAAGAAAACGATCTTGGGAGGGTCATCGAAGATGATGCGAGAAATTGGGGGTTTGGGAGAGTGAAATCTGAAGAGAGAATAAATAACCAAAAACAACGATGCATTAGAGGGAAGCGGAAAAGAGGATAAGCATTTTTTCCTTATTATCGCGTGGCATCTCTTGGCGGCTCTCGCCATAAAAGCCATTGCTCCCTCCAGCTCAGCGTTGTTCCATTGTTGTCGGGGGGAGAGAAAGTGGACAGAGGCAGTGGCAGGGCATGTGGGGTGGCATGGGCGTAGGTGTAGGAAGGGTGAGAGAGTTGCGCCGTGAGAGACTGAGAGAGGACATGAAAATCATAAATGGGAAGAATTTTCAAACACGGTTCACCAATAAACCGTGTTTGACACTTTAAAAAACATTTAAACTTCTCAAAAACGACGCATTCTTGACCGACATATATTAAAAATTCCATTGACTTTTAAGACGATTTTTGTAAAATCGTTTTTGTTAAAAAACTCATATTTACAAAATTGTCACCGTCTGACTTAATTAAGACGGTTTTATTAAAATCGTCTTTGAACTCTCACCTTCTAAGACGGTTATTATAAAATCATCGTCGTACATCTCTTATTATTTACAAAATTGACACCGCCTCACATTCTAAGACGATTTTTTAGGAACCGTCTTAGAGGTGCGTCGTAAAAGACCCCTTTTGTAGTAGTGTGAATGACATGAAGAACACTTATTCTTCTGCTCACGACTGTGACATACACGATTAGGCTTCTTGACTTTTATCTTTTAATTAACGTTGTTCAAGATGGGCAGAGCATTGTGATTTCTTTAATTTTTCTCTATCTCTTAATACAATTGAATTACATAAAATAACTAACATTGAATTTATGGCCATAAATTACAATTAAAATTCAATACTTTTAACAGTAAGGCTCTTATGATTTTTCTTTGCTTGTTCCTATTGCTTAATTACTCACTTTTATAATTTTTATTTATTAGGAATATTTCCATGGAGACAATTGTCGCATTAGAAGATTTAAATGATCTTGTGGGCACCGTACATGAATGGGTTCCCGAGTGTGATGAAGAACTCAAACCTGTAGCTCTGGCAAGGTATTTGATACATTACTAGAAGGAGAAACATTTTATAGAAGCTACGGGGGTGCTGCTGGTTTTAGTAAACGCAAATCAAATGTGAAAAGGGAAAAAAATGGGGAGATAAGGCTTAAATACTTTGTCTGCTCAAAAGCGGACTTCAAAGAGAACAACAGCTTGGTCATGATGAACGAATTCTATTCGATTAGGAAAATTTGCCTAAAACCAGGCGGAGAAAAATAACAAGGGAAGGGTGTGATGCATTGGTTGTTTTCAAGAAAACAAATGAAGAAAAATATGAAGTTTTTCGATTTCACGAAGGCCATACACATGCGCACATGCATTAGCCACACCTCGCAAAAGGCAATTTTTAAGATCTGAAAGAAAGGTAAGTAATGTTCATAAGACATTACTACTCTCCTATAGTAGAGCCAACATAGGGACTTCAACAGTTTTTGAGATAATGAAAGAACATGTTGGAAGTTATGCGATGGAGGTCCATTGCAAGCTAAAGGTCTAGAAGGAGAGCTTGAAGAACTTTCTTTGGTGAGCTTTAAAGGACCTATGACAAGAGCTAGAACCCAAGCCCTTCAAGATCACATCAAAGCTAACTTGGACAAGTATGAAGAAGCACACCAACTCGAGGATAACAAGGGCTGGATTTTAATGTCTCAAGTTTAATTTAATTCCATAAATTCAAACACTTGTTAGAAGCAAAAGTAGTGACAATAAAAGGGCTTTTTAGTGAAATTGTTTAAAAAGGTGTAGGTGCACTTGTGTCTAAATTTTGTAGCACCTTTATAAGCTTGTTGGCTGCACCTTAAGGCTTAAAATATTGTACCTTAGGCACGGTTTGGGTTAGCCAAGAGTCACTTAGGGAAGCTTGCACATCAAGCTTCATTAAGCTTGCATTTTAGGCTCCCTTAGTTTGCATTACAAGCTTCATTTGAATTGTCATTTCATGTACATTTAGTTAGTTAATTTTGTGGTTTTATAAGCTGCCCCAAAACTGAATATAACTAACTTTGTTCATATGAATGCAAATCTGAAATTTGTGTGAGAGTTTCTCTCTTGTTCTTATGCAAGAACCTCTTGAGTTTTATCAATGGCTTCTCAATGCTATTGTGGCGATTCTTCCTAGACTTATTGGAGAGTTTCTCCATAGTGTCTTCCATCTTCATCTCTTACCTCCTTCCATCTTCCATTGCTGCAAACCAAAGCTTCTTTCGGTCCTTGATTCCACATGAAAGTGAAGAAGCTTGAGTTCTTGGAGGAATCTTGAAGAGTGGGTCTCATTGCAAGGTAGATTGGGGAATTCAATGGCTAATTGGTTCAACCATACATTATTATGACAATATAGGATGTACAAAAAGGGGTCTCCAAAATTATTCAAGGGACATGAAACACTTGATTAAAGACTCTGATGCTCATATGTTTCTTGACAGTTTTAGGAGAAAACACGAGATAAACAATTCATTTTACTATGATTACCAAGTTGATGATACAAGAGGCTAAAATATGCGTTTTGGGAAGATGGTTTTTGCCGAAAAACTTACTATTTGTTTGGAGATGTAATTTCATTTGATACCACATATACAAACAAGTATTGTATGATTTTTGCTTCATTCATTGGCGTAAATCATCATCGACAAAGTATAACTTTTGGGGTTGCCTTCATAGAAGATGAAAAATTTAAGTAATTTGAGTGGTTGTTTGAAACATTTTTGAAAGCCATGGAAGGTCATCATGTAAATTTTAATGGTTTTTTAAGGATGATCACAATAAAAAAAAATCAAATAGGATCTTGAAATATATTTGATTCTCACAAATAATGGACAAGCAATGTGTACCTTTCTCCATAATGAGATTTATATCCGGTGTGCTTTGATTCATTGAAAGAGGATAAAAATAAGATTTCACTTCCATTTATTATTCTTCCTATTCTCTTTATCTTTCGTGATAGTGGCTAGGGTTGAGAGAATAATCTAATGTCAGGAAGAGGACCTTATTTCATGTTAGTGGGTATTGACCCTTTATAACCACTACTCCCATCAAATAGTAGTTGTCTCTAGAAACTGTTCCACTTAAGTCCACGGTCCATTTACAACTTAGTCCATAACAATTAATTATTTATTTATTAACCCTTAAAAAGTCACATGCCTCTCACATGAGACATTAAATCTTACATTCTATCAATTGGCTCATGTGACATTACCTAATATCATGTACAAATAAATAAATAAATTAAACTTACCTAATGAGCATTGAAATTACTAAATTGTTTCATACATTGGGCACATCATAATTCATAATTAAGAATAAGTACTAATCCGAGTCATGACAGTGTTACTTCACTTAATCGACATAATCTCTTTCGTGTACCACAAATTAGACTTCTCCTTAATATAAACATAATTAGAAGCACATAATGGTCCAACATAATGTCTTTATTTAAGACGATACTTGTTTATGTTACTTTAATACAAACATGCATGCAAATGTAGAGAACAGGTAATCCGAAACATATCATAAATGAACTCAAAATGCCAACAATTCAAAACAAAAGTAGCTATTACACTCAACAATCCTTAATAACAATAATGCCTATATTTTTAACATCCTCAATAAATGTCTTGGGCCATAATCCCTTTGTCAAAGGGTCAACTATTATGAGATTTATGCTTATATTTTCTATTGACACTCTTTGTTTCTAAACTTCTTTCACGATAAAGTACTTTAATTCCATATGTTTAGCTCCTTTAGAGTATTTGTTGTTCTTAGAGAAAAATATTGTTGCGGAGTTATCACAATACATTTTCAGTGACTTGGCGATACTCTTGACAATTCCAAGCCCTGAAATAAAGTTCTATAGCCAATTAGCTTGAATTGTAGTCTCAAAACATGCTACAAATTCAGCTTCCATAGTGGATGTAGCAACAACAGTTTGATTTGCTCTTTTCCACGATATTGCTCCTCTGGCTAAAAGAAATTCATAACCAAGGATGAATTTTCTTGTATCCACACATTCAGCAAAGTCCGAATCTGAATACCCAATCACCTCATGTTTATTAAACCACCTATATGTAAGCATGTGATCCTTTGCTCCCTGTAAGTATCTTAGAACCTTCTTTGCAACTTTTCAATGTTCTATTCCCTTATTACATTGATATCTTCCTAATATTCTAGTTGTAAAGCTTATGTCTGGTCAAGTATAAATCTGAGCATACATAATACTCCCAACAGTCCTGGATATGTAACCGCTCAAGACATCATTTTACCACCCTCTGTGGAAATCGTTGCATACGAAATTGCTTTCATTTGTTTCCGTTCCAAATCATTCTTATGACATTGTGCAAGACTAAACTTGTTTCCTTTCTAAATTGGAACGGGTGATGTTAAGCAATTTCCTATCTGTTAGGATTTTTACGGCAAGTGTACCGTTGTATTATTGCAAGTTACAAATTTGTAAAGTTCGTCTCCACAGGGATTTGAGTTTACTTCAGTTCGTTTAAACCGTTACCAGTTTAATAGTTTATGTACAGATGATTAAAGCGAAAGTTCATTTGTGTGATTTGTTATTGCAAACTAAAGATAAAATTTACGAAAGTAAATACGGAAGTAAATAAACGAGTTTAAAGTCAAGGAAAGCGTCGGATTGGATTTCGTCTTACTTATCCCTTCAATTAATTTTACCTATGCATTATTGTTCTATTCTTGTTGACGCACACGTTTAGGTAACCTTAATTTGATTCCTCGCAATTAATTCCTAAGGATATTTTACTAAATATCGATCCCTCGTATATTTAATTAAATACCCAAGCATTAAGATCATACTCACGTGTTTAATGCGATCAAAACGTTATGCTCTATTCCTAGCAACGTAACGTAACGAGTAAATTCATTCAGTTCAAACCCTAAGATTACTTTCCAGTCTCACTTAGGAATTAAGTTTGTGATCCTAGTGATCAAGTAGAATCAAGCATTAAGCGCAGAATGAAATTACCAACAAGAAATAGAACAATGCATAAATAGAAATTAAAAGAGTATAGGGATAAGAAGAGTACGTCCGATCCTTAGGGAAGTCTAAGCAAACATCGGCAGAACCTCCTCGAGAGAACCACTAACTAAGCTCATCATCGATCCTCTTTTCGGCAGAATCTCCTTATACAATTCACTCTTACTCACTTCCCTAAGTGTCTACACTCACCTAGGAACTAAAAACAAGCTAAATATGAATAAGCTGGTGAATGGGAGAGAAAAGAAGTGGAATGGAATGCCTCTGCCTCCAAAATTCGTCCATATATATAGGTTTTGTGGACCTGGCTGCTTTGGTCGCCCAGGCGACCAATTCCTTCATAAAATGGGCGCCTGGGCAAGCTAAAGTGAATTCTTGGAACTTGTTACTCGCCCAGGCGAGTAAAATAGGCATAGAATGGCCGCCTGGACGAGCTTAAAAGCTTAGTGATGAAGAAATCCTTGGGCCTTGGTGCTTCTTGGGCCTGGAATGCTGTTGGGACTTCATTCTTTGCTTAGTTCACTCCCAACTCTTGGTTTTCGTAAGCTTGATTCTTCCGTAACCTTTAAACCTAGCAAAATTAAATCATTCGATTGGACGAAATCTTTTCAAAATATGAAAGCATGACTTACCTTTATATAACCATCAATTAACTAGGTTTCTAGGGTTAACTTGTGAATAAATCAATTCAAAATAACGGATAAGTGCCATATTTGAATTCTATTTTTACTAAAATGTGGCACTTATCACCATCCTAAACCTCTTTAGCACTTATTTGATATATGTTTTTTGGGACTAGCCTAACAATCATTGTGATCTTTTTCAGAATACTTCTATTCCTATCACATAGCTTGCCTCACCCACATCCTTTATTTCAAAATTACCAAGATCATTATTTGCAAGCAAGATATCTTCAACATACAAAATCTGAAATATAACCTTACTCTCACTAACTTTCAGATATATTCATTGATCAACAATATTTTTCGTAAATCCAAAGGAAACAATGATATCATTAAACTTCAAATACCATTGGTAGGAAGCTTGATTAAGTTTTTATATTCTTTTCTTTAATTTGCACACTATGTGTTCCTTTCCTTCAACTGAGAATCCCATTGGTTAGTCCATGCACGACTACATAAAAGGGTTTTAACATCAGTTCTGGAGGAATTTCCAACATCAGTTCTAGAACTGATGTTGAAAT
>PYAF01005317.1:59436-71560 GCA_007407185.1 Glycine tomentella | reverse complement strand
TAGTCCATGCACGACTACATAAAAGGGTTTTAACATCAGTTCTGGAGGAATTTCCAACATCAGTTCTAGAACTGATGTTGAAATGGTCGTCGTTGGAAGTACTCACTTTCAACATTAAAAATCATTATCTACATCGGTTCTGGTTGAAACTGGTGTAGAAATATGGCCTAAATTGTGTATGTTGTAGCACTTTCTACATCAATTCTGAAAAATCGATGTTGAAAGTCGTATACAACATCGATTTTTGACAGAACCAATGTTGAATGTACTTACCAAATCGGTTTTGGCCAAAATCAATGTAGAAAGTGTCTTTACAACATCACTTTTAGCCAAAACTGATGTTGTAAAGAAACTTTCCACATTGAATTTTTGCAAAAAAAATTTAATAATAATAATCTTCAAATTAAAAATGATTAAATCTTATTAATACAATTCCTAAAACACCAAACTTAAAAGACATAGACGATTTTTCAGTTGGATAGTTCAATTTGTAAATGATTAAATCTTGTTAATACAAGGATGGTCACTGATATAGCATTTTTAGTTTATTAATTTCCTATTCTTCTTAACTTATTTGACCTTTCGTTTACTCTTATTTTCTAACATTAATTCAGTTTTGATCTAAGGCAAATAATTAGGCTTAATTTGATAATTGTTGCTTATTTTTGGATCTTGTACTTACTTAACCTCTCTGCGTTGTGTAGGACCTATAGGATGCTACGGAACTAAAAATGGAGCATATGAGTAGTCTCTGGAAAGCTAAGGAAGAGAGATACAATTTTGTCAGAGATGAGTTTGGGCCAATTCTGCCATTTTGAGGTTCACTTTAGGCTTGGAAGTCAGAGCCTCTGCACTTGGATTTTGGGCTGCGAATTTTGGGTCTTTGCATTGTGTAATTAGCTTAATTAGAGAGATTAGATGGGCCTAATCAGGGACCATGATAACGAATGTCAAATCGCTACAAAACAAATAAAACTATACTAATTCTGTAACACAGGATTAACCTAGATCGACTCAAAGATATGATTAATTTGGTTCCAACTTCAATTCATTGATAAACAACAAGGGGCTTTTATCGAACAGTTTGCAGACAATTAATAAAAATTGCAGAAACACAAACTAAGATTGAAGAAAATGTAGAAACTGACAAAATTGGTAAAAGATGCTGTAAAACAGATTCAAGAATATCAATCCAATTCACCAAACCAAGCAATGTGAATTATCATAGTTCTCAGATAATGATCATATTATGAAGGTTCATTCAATGTCATTAGAAGCAGTTCAATTGAATTAAATCCTAAATCAATTGAAATTACAAACCAAATTGAAATATCATCCAAAATATCTTTGATTAAAATTCAAAATTAGGAAATGAATTCATAACCTAATCCATTTTCAATCCTAAACACATTCATAATTATGAAATCAAAGAAAGGATTGAAGAAGAAAATAAACATTCACATAGAAATTGAAATACCAAACAAAAACTCAAATTCTCCTTGCTTGCACTGAAACCTTGGATTGATTGATTGTTTAGCCTTCCAAGATCATCATCAATAGAAGATCTATGAAATTTGTGCACGAAAATAGAAGAACATAAATGAAATGAAGAAGAAAACTGAAGAACAATGAAGAACATTTGAGAGCATAGTTATTAAACCTGGTTCGAACCAGCCGATCCAACCGGGATACGGTGCCATTACCGGGCTGAGTGCATCATCAAACCGCTCAAGCAAGTGACCCGGGATGACTCAGTCAAACCCAGCCGGTTTTGATGAAAATCGACGACCTAGACGGTTTTCAAAAACCCGGACTGGGTTATGCCTGCCGTCGTCGCCACTCGACCACCACTGCGAGCAACCTCGTCGCTGATAAGGTGAATGAAGATGTCGAGGACCCCAGACCAGCAAGAAGAGAGAAGAGGAAGACGCGGCGAAGGGAGAGGGGAGAGGGGCGAGGGGTGGCGCGACGGGAGAGGGGCGGCGCAACTGGGCGAGGCAAGTCGCGGCATGACAAGGGGCGACACGGTGAGGAGAAGAGACGACGCAGGTCGCAGGAGCGTGAAGGACAAGGGAGACGACACAGGAGCATGAAGGAGACTTAAAGAGAGTATATATAGTAGTGGGATTAGGTTTTGGTTTTGGGCCTCAGATCCACATTTGCTTCCTGTACCCTGTTTTATTACCTTTTGTACTCCTTTTGGCTCATTTTTTTAATTAGAAATTGGACTTGTGTTTTAATTTAAGTTATTGCTATTTACGATCTCTTTTATTATTAATACATGTTACATGTATTATTAACTTTAATACTTCAATTGTTATTCTGAATTTTTAAGTATATTTTTCTTAATCAAATAATATTAGTTATGTACTTTTAATATAGATCGGGTTAAACTAGGTCAATTACTGACCTACCGGTTGGACCACCGACCCACTACCTCGACCGGACCAGTTTTCACAACTATGGTTAAGAGAAAAAGAGAAAAGATTTTAATTTTGAAAACTTGCACAAGAAGCTAAAAATTATGTTTATACAAAATGAATAGTTCTAACTAACTAATTACACTAATATATAGTGACTGAGTCAGTAGGAAAGGATGGGCCCTGATTAGGCCCATCTAATCTAACTAATTATGCTAATTACACCAATCAAAGCCCAACTAGGAGTCCAAAGCTCAAGTGCAGAGGTTCTAACTTCCAAGCCTAAAATGACCCTCCAAATGACAGAACTGGCTTAGACTTATCTCTGACAAAACTTGTATCTTTTTTTCTTATGTTTCCAGGGACTACTCATATGCTTCATTTGGAGTTCTGTAGAATCCACTAGGTCCTGCACAAGAAAGATAGGTTAAGTAAGCAAAAATATGAAAGTAAGCAACAATTATCAATTAAGCCCAATTGTTTGCCTAAGACAAAAACTGAGTTAAAGTGAGAAAATAAAAGTCCAAGAGAAGTTAAATAAGCTAAGAAGAATAAAAAATATTAAACTAAAAACTCTCAATCAAAATACCTCACACTTAATCTTTTGCACTCCTGAGCAAAACTAAAAGAAAGACTAAGAAAAAAAAATCAAACTAAAGTAAACAAAACAAAACAAATACTGCAAAATAATAATATAAACAACATACAGACTCAAAAACTAAAACAAAAATAGAAACATAAACAGAAAACAAATAAAACAGAAAACAGATACATATGCAGATTTAAACAATAACAGAAACAGACAAACAAAAATAGAAAAAGAGATAAACAGAAAGTAGATTTTGTAATCCTTCCCCCACATTTGAAAAGCACACTGTCCTCAATGTGAGCATGCAATGAAATGCAAACAAAGAGACAACAAATAAAAGAAGGGAAAAGCCAACTCCTTAAGTATCATTCAAGGCACATCATTACATAAAATTGTCAAGACCAAAGAGAGGTCCGCCGTAAGATCCTCCTCCACTTGGTGACCATTCACTTTGAAGACCTTGCCGGTAACTTCATTTTTAATCTCAACTGCACCATGGGGAAAAACATTAGTAATAACAAAAGGTTCATCCCATCTAGATTGAAGTTTATCAGGAATAAGCTTGAGGCGAGAGTTAAACAAAAGCACTTTTTGGTCAATATGGAACTCCTTCATAAGAATCCTAGAGCTATGAAACCTCTTCATTTTCTCCTTGTAAATCTTGGAGTTCTCATAGGCTTCTAAATGGATCTATTCAAGTTCTTGCAATTGATGCTTCCTTTCCATACTCACTTCACCAAATGCCGTGTTATAACTCTTCATCACCCAATAAGTACGATGCTCAATCTCCACCGGAAGGTGGCATGTGAAAAACAATGAATACACTCAAATACCAAGAGGGGAGGTGAATTGAAATAACCTTCACCTATATAAAATTCTTTATGAAATCAGAGTTTAGGATCTTAATCACTTTTTAAAACCAACACAACTTTAATTCAATAAAACCACTCAGTCCAAGATTCCAATCACAAAACCAGCACTTGTTGAGTAATGAAGAAATCATAACAGCTGAGAGATCAAGATAGCAAGAAGAGATAGAACAATAGAAATTAACACAAGCACATATACTGGTTCAATTCTCAACAGAAGTTACAGCCAGTTCTTCTAATCAAACTAGATTAGAGTTCCATTAATTCAAAAGTATTCTTTACAAGCAAATACAAGTGATTTTCTCTATCAACCCTAGACAAAGAATCAGAGTTCTAACACCCTATTAGAAATCAAATCATTAAGATCCTGAGAACCCTACTCAGATCTTTACCCCTAAAGAACACTACTCTAGAAAGCTTGCAAGAAACTCTTTGAACTTAGCCTTATAAAAGTATTTTGAAACTTAAAATAATCTACAAGAAAGTTTAAGAGACACACAACCTATGATCCTCAATGGATGAATGAATGCACGAATGATTTTACCAATTAACACAGGTTGTATGAATATCAATGCGCATAATCAACTCTCTTAAAAAAAAACTTTTCTTGACTCATCTTCAAGTATGAAGCAAAATGATATTTTAATCTCAAGCAAGAAATCTAATACTCAGAAAACGGTTTCTTGGACAATGAGAGCTTTTTCTTGTGTTGGGATTTTGTAATCTGAAGTATATGATGAAATGTTATCTTTTTCAAAATCACAGACCCAAGCAGCTTTATATAGAAAACAGTTTTAACAGACAATAACCGATTAATACGCAAGTGTAACTGATTATTTTAACATATGTAATCGATTATTTAACCAAGTAATCGATTAAAATGTTCTTGAGACAATCTGAAAATCTTTAACGAACAAAGAGTAATCGATTATTTCATGAAGTAATCGATTAAACCAGTCAGTCTCGTATATGCAATAGGCCCTGGTAATCGATTACAGATTGTTGTAATCGATTAAGGCAGTTATATGCAATTTCCAGAATAAGCCTATGTAATCGATTACAGATTGTGGTAATCAATTAAGGCAGTCATGTACAATTTCCAGAATAAGCCTATGTAATCGATTACAGATTGTGGTAATCGATTAAGGTAGTCATGCATATTTTAGAAATACAACTTGTAATCGATTGCACAGTTCATTTTGTGAAACTGAACCTTCTATCTTAATCGATTACAGCTCGGGTTAATCGATTATTTTGCTCGTTGCTGAAACCCAGAAGCCTTCTTGAACAGATTAATCAATTAAGTGATAATTTAATCGATTATAGAAGAATTTTAATCGATTATCAGGCGCGTTTAATCGATTACTGTTAGTTACAAAATCTGTTATAAATAAATTTGAAGGCTTGGCTTGTGACAGAACTTGATCATTCGTATTTCTGAGTATACACAAGCTTTCTAAACTCTCTCAAAGTGATATTACTTCTTGCTTCTTTCAAATCATTCATGGGTCTTTGAATGAATCTTGAGCAAGAAACTTTTCAAGGTTAAGGAAAAACATGTGCTGATTTTGTTTTGCTATTCAACCTGACTTGGTAACTCATGTGCATTACATTCACTGGATCATCAGGTTGCCTCTCTCCTTAATCTTTGTGTGTAAATTTGTTTTTGAATTTCTATTGTAAATTGCTATTGTAAGTGAGTTCTTCTAGCTTGGGTCTAGAGAAGGGTTCTCTAGTTAAAGAACAGAGTAGTGTTCTCTAGTTCTTGCTCCTTAGAATTCTAATAAGGTTTTAGATTTCTATTCTTTATCTAGGGTTGATAAAGGGAAGGTTTTGTAATAAGCTTGTAAGAACAAGATTTATAATAGTGGAACTCTAATATAGTGTTGATTAGAAGAAATTGGATGTAGCTTCAGTTGTGAATTGAACCAGTATAAATTGTTTGTGTGTTGTTTCTTTATCTCTATTACTTTTATTGTTCATTGATTCTTTGATTCATATTCATTGTTCAACAAGTTCTGTTTTAAACAAATTGATTCAAAGGGGCTGAGTTATTTGATTGAGTAAAAAGATTTCTTGGTTTTAAAAGTGATAAAGATCCTAAAACTCTGATTTGAATTAATTTTAAAATACCAAGGTTTAACAAATTCACCCCCTATTGGTTATTGTGAGTATTCCCTTTATTTTCACTTCTCACATCATTTGTACCCTCATGCGTTACTTCAAGTAGTTTCCACATTTCTTTGGCGCTTTTACACCTAACAGTCCTAAAAAATTCATCGAAAGATAATGCAGAAGTTATCATGTTCTTTGCCTTGAAATCATATTGAGTTTATTTCTTTTCTATTTCAGACATTTCATCCCTTCTTTTGGTATTGATTTGCCATCAACAACTCTAGTAGGAATGAAAGGGCCTTTATCAATACAATTCCAAGCACCCAGGTCATTTGACTGGATGAAGATTTGCATTCTGTTTTTCCAAAAACTAAAATGTTCTTCTTCAAACAAAGGTAGTCTATTCAATGAGGCTCCCTCCTTGAATGTTATTTGATTAGTATTCATTGTCAAAGATTTAAAAAAACCTTGATCAAATTACAAGAACCAGCTTTTGATGCCAATTGAAAATACAATGAACACTTATGCAAATAAACCAAGAGGGGGGGTGAATTAGTTTTACCTCAAAGTTTTAAAATTTCCTTTCAAAATTTATAACAGCGGAAGACTTTAATAGGATCGTATCAATTTAAAACCAATTAGAAATCAATTTACTTCATCAATCAAATTACTCTTATGCAGTAACCAAGTTTATATGATGAACAAATTCTATACTTCAAAAATTTAATGAAATATAAACTGAAATCTAATGTACACAAGATTTATACTAGTTCACCTCTCAACCTCGGAGGCTACATCCAGTTTTCTTCCAACCAAATCTTGGTTAGAGTTCCACTATAACAAATATCTGTTCTTTACAAGTTTACAAAGTGATCTCTCTTACCCTCCCTAGGTAAAATTCAAAATCTACTCCCTATAGACTTTTCAAGAGATCAAGAACCAGAGATCCCCTCTCTGTTCTTCCCTCTAGATGAAAGATGAGATATATTTTGGTAGACACACAAATCCCCTTCATTATACATAACCAATAAAATAATAACAAGTTGTAAAATATAAGGAAAAAATGTTCATCATTTATTATATTTAATTTTATTTGATTTCTTCTAATAAAGGTATGAAAAATAAATAAAAAAATAAAAAGATATCCATAGGAAGGGAATTCATGGTCTCTTATATTTAAAGATAAGATAATAAATTATTAAGACACTTGTTTTTTAATTAAATTTATAAATACTATTTTATGTGTATCATTAGTTAAGAGTTATTTTTTATGAATTATAAAAATTTCTCAATTAAAAGAAATATTTAATATTTTTTAATTTTATTTTATATCATGTTATATACTTTATATATTTTGAATAGTTTACATATTTTTATTTTAATTTTATCAATTTATAATTACGTTTCATAAATTAATATATAAATTATATACATAAATTATTTTGTAAATTTATTTTAATATAACATTAATTTTAATATAATTATATAAATTAATATAATTGCATCAAATTAATATGTAAATTATAAAAATAACATATATTTAATTTAATATGTAAATTATTTTATTCTAATCATATAAATTAATAAATTTCAATATTTATTTTTTAGAAAAATTTCATGTTCATATTTTTGTTTTAACTATATAAAATTATTTAGTAAATAAGTTTTTAATACAATTAAGAAAATTACATAAAATTACATAAGTTTTTATTTTAATTATAAAATTAATATTTTTTATTTTTTATAATATTGAAATTATTTTAAATTTACAGAATTTGTATAAATTAAATAAAATAGTTTTTTAAATAATCTATATATTAGTTTATGTATTTTTTACAAAATTATAATAAAATAAAAACATTTTTTTTGTTAATTTATATTAAAACAAAATTTTGTAATAAAAATGAATACATTTAAAATTAAATATTAAATATTTTAATTTAATTCATAAATTTTTATAATTAAAATAATAATAACTTCTTATAATGATACATGCAAAATGAAAAATTGTATTTTATAAAATTAATTAAACAAAACAAGTGTCTTAGGGGTTATTGCGTTATTTTAAAGAAAAGCTCAAGTTTAACTCTTATTAAATTTTTTTGTATTTTTCACTTTATTTAATCCTTTGTCACATAAACGATGATCTACATAAATATCATGTTAGTACTAATATATATGGTTCATCAAAGTCATGGATGATCTATTAATGGCCAATTGATGGAAGAATCAAAATTGTTTATTCTAAAATATAGGGGACTTTATCTTGATTTAGAAATAGAGAATCAAAATTATAGATTTGAAATTACAAAAAGAAAAAAAAACCAAAATTGTAATTAAGGCTTAAAGGAATCAAATAAATAATGAATATTTTTTGTTTATCTTTTGTCGCTTGTAAATTTTTTCTATTGGTTGAGTATATAAGAATGAAATGTTGGTTTATAAATTTTATTTCATTGGACAAAGTTTGTTGTGCAAAGTTTGTTACTGAAAATTCATATGTTGTTTACCCTGAGGATTTTTTAAAATTCTCTCGAAAGGTGCAAGGTTTCTTCCATCGTTTAGAGTAAACGATGCCATATATCTTTATATATTTCTCATTTTTCAACTCGAAATTTCCCTTTGTTGGTTGTTAAAGAACAGTTTAATTACAGCTCCTAACAATCCCTGCAAAAATTATAAAACACAAAAAAGTATTTTAATCATGCACTGCTATAGCTAAATATGCATCTATGATAACACAGATAGAATAGATTTCGTAACAAACTCAAGTTTAAGTGAATTGCATTTGCCTAACGATCTATCTTAGCAAAGTTTACATATGCATATCAACCAAGTATTAGTTTAATTTGCAAATTATCAAATCCATCTCAGCATATGAAGATATCACCTAATTGATTCATATGCATTCAAGGTTCAGTATCAACACAACTCAATCTTCATACAAGGCTAGAAGTGCTTTTGAGAGCTTCTCTACTAAAAAAAACATTATATTTTCAGTAGAGAAGCTCTCAAAAACACTTTTGACTTGTATCCAAACAGACCCATACTGAAGATTCTACAAATCAACACAACTCAATCATCAAATCCTCAATTCTTAGAATATTTTCCAAATTTTGTTTCACCAATTTACAGAGACTAAACACAAATCCAAACAATTTTTAGACCCTTTCATCAAATTATGAACATAGCACAAAATTATGCAGGGACTCCTGCCATCCATCTAACGTTCAAACAAATTAGTATACAATCCATTGAGTTACGTAAATCAAAAATATTCAAGCACAGAACTAAGTAAGTTGATATATAGCATTATTCAAGGCCTCGTTTTAATTCAACCATATTTTCATTCAAAGACCATAGTAATTTCACCACTAATTGATTGTATCAGAGTTCAAAAGGAGAAAATGGTGAAGTTTGGGGTCTTTGAAAAGTTAATTTTGATTAGTCAATTCATGTATTCCTAATCAAGTATTAAAGTGTGCATCCTGTTTGGTTTGGAAAAACCTTTTCTATTTTTATTTTTCATTTCATTTTAAAATTAATATAGAAAATAAAATTTTTTTTTTATTGTTTCTTATACAAAATTTTCAAAACAGAAAACAAAGTGAAAATAAGAGATGACATTTTTTAATCAAAGAAAAATTATATATTGATAGTGTAAAATAATTTTATATCATCATCTAATTATAAATTATCATATATAATATATATGTTGATTTTTATAATAACTATTTTAAAAATTATATAAATAATAAATAATGTTTGAATGTCAATACAAAATTATTTTACATTATTGATTTTCTTATTTCTTTTGGATTTAAATCTATACATCTATATATATTTATCTATATATATATATATAAAAGAAGGCTTGTTTTCCTTACGTGTCATGCTAGCAGCAAGTGTTAGCCTTGTCATTGTTACAGCAACTCCTAGGCTCGGATAAAACGTGCACCTTAGTGTCACTCTTCCGGCCTCTTCAGTAAGCACCAACTCACCGAACCACCAGAAACAAAAGGAAGCGGGAAGCGGGAAAAGCTTGGAACAACCAGCATCAATCATTGTAAGCGGCGGATCTAGGACATTATCAGTCGAACAATTTATTTAAAAAATAAAAATTAATAATTATCATTATTATATAAAATAATTAAATTAAAACATGAAAATAAAAATATAAAATATAAAATTTTAAGATAAATATTTATATTTTATTAAAATAAAATGATATATTAATTTAATCTTACATATAAAAATTCAAATACATTTTATTATAAGATGATATATTTATATAATAATTATCTTGATAAGTGTAAAATATAATATTTTTTATATTTTATTAAAATAAGATGATATATTTATTTATTGTTATATATAAATAAATAAAAAGATTTAAATGAGAATATAAAATATAATATTTTAAAATAAATATTAATAATTTTATTAAAACAAGGGATGTATATATTCACCCTCAAAGCCATATAGATCCTCCGGTGATCAGTGTGCCACCATCTATGACCAGCTTACTGCTCACCAACTCTGCTAATTTCATATCTCTGTTACTGTGTTGGGTTACCATATCATCCATGTGCAGCGGGAATTTGAAATTTGAACGTGACTGAATGAAAACAGAGCTTGGGACAGTGCATCGAAGCGGGAAAATCACCAGGAGGCTTCATGGAAAAACAGATCAAAAGTTTGCGTTTTTCTGTAGCTTCCTTTGTTTTTTTTTTTTTTTCTTTTCTTCTCTTCTCTATTTTCTTCTTCTCTCTCTTATACCTCTTCTATTTACAAAGTTTGTGTTTTTTTCATGGATATGTTTTGTTTGCGTTTTTTTATTTGGGTATTTTGTTTTTTTCAGATGGAATTGATGGAGGTCGCGATTGTGAAGGCGACAAGCCACGACGACGACCCTGCGACCGATAAGTCATCTTCAAATATTTATTAAAGTGGTTTTTTGACAGCTTACTATGATGAGGTTTGTTTCTTCTTTTACATATATTTATCTGATTTCAGCATATCAAGCCAACACTTTTGTGCTGATTGACAAAAAAATGTTTATCTAATATTTATACCCTATGAAATCTTTTGGAAAAAAAATAATCGATTACTGTTCTGTTATCTATGATATCATTACGTGATTCTGAAAACAAATTTTTCCACCCTAGCTTATGAAGTGTTTGAGAAAATGCCTCATCCAACCTCTGTTTATATTTACGGTGGATGCAAGTGTTTGACTGTTACAACAAATTATTATTATTATTATTATTATCTATTATCTGTTATTTATTATTTATTATTTTATAATAAAAGAACATTTTTTAGCATACGTGTCTTCCTAATATTCAACCTCAGTTTCGGATTCCAGCTGTCAACCTTACGTTCAATGTTAGCTTCCTCCTTCACGTGTCCTTTCTAAAATTTGTCTCAGCTTCGTTCCACACCTCTCCAAATCACAAGCCTTCTCATCAAAATTTTGAAATTCAAAATTCTTCTTCCTACAAGCTTCTCTCTTCTTTTTTCCTTCTCTCCACAAATAGAAAATCCAACCCCGAGGGAGAGCACTACCACAAGGTACTACCTTGGAAAACGAGGAGATCTATGGTTGAAGAAGAGACCACGAGGTACTCCAAGTAAATTTACGTTTTCTGTAATTATTTCCTGTTTTGGCGATTTTTTCTGTTTATCTCCTCTACTTGATGTATGCATTTTCGTTTAATGAATTGAAATCTGTATGTGGGTTTTATTTTGCAAGTTGTTGGCTTTTCTTAACTGGGTCGTGCTTTGTTTTGCATTTGCATTTCTTCGTGTGCTCAAGGTTTCTTCTTTTCTCTTGGCAGATTCCAACGAAACCCCATCTTTTGGCTCTAAAGAAAAACCTGAGTACTCTCTATCTCCTTAACTCACTCTCTCGTGAACGTGCATTGCTTCCAAACTTTTTGTTTTGTGTTTGGTTATTCAATTTTTTGGAATTTACGTTTTGATTCCATGCCTTTGTAGAACTGTACTTCACATGTTTTAAATTGTTTATTTTCTAGACATTTTGATAAATGGACTTGGACTTATATTGTTTCAGTTTTTTTTTTTTTTTTTTTTTTTTTTTTTTTTTTTTTTTTTTTTTTTTTTTTTTT
>PYAF01005317.1:27875-51549 GCA_007407185.1 Glycine tomentella | reverse complement strand
TGAAATTTTTAAACTCTTTTTATTTAATTCAATTGTTACAATAACGAATATAGTAACCTTTAGTTGATATATTTATTAGAAAATAATAGTTTAGTTCTTTGTTATAGGACAACTAAAGTTAACTAATTTAAATTACTTTATCAATAATATCATAAATACATATATCTTTAGTCATGATATAGATAAAAATTATAATTAATTTACAAAAAAAATTGTTACAATAAAGTTTTTACTTACGTATTTACTATATCATAATGTAAATTAGTTTTAATTTAATTTTTTAATGATAGAAACTACAATTATCATTTACGGAGAATAATTGTTCTCTAGGCCATCATGGGAGAACAGGGAAAAAAGTTGTTATATCAGTATTTAACATAATTACATATCAAACAATCAACAATATTTATTTTTATTAAATTATTATTTGTTTTTGAATTTTTATCATATAAAATAATGGGTAGATAATAGTAAAGTAAAGTGGTGGGCAAATTTAAATAAATAATACAAATTAATAAAATAATTAGAAAAATGGTGCAGTTTGTAAAATATTTTGAAATTTAGGGTCATGCAACACGCCCAGAATAGGTGTGTGTAAACACGCCCAATTTTGGCATGTTTAAACACATCTATTTGAGGCGTGTTTGGGTTGGGGTGGGTCTATAAAAGGGCAAAAAAATTTTACTATTCACCATTTGTAACTTTTGTTGCTTGGGTGAAAAAGTTTGGCTTGGTTCGCTTGGGAGTGCGGGTAGATTTTTCTTGCAACGAAGCTTTGCCAACAAATGGATTTTATTATTTAGCATTTTTTATTATTGAATTATTAGCGTTGTACATTATATGTTTGTAGAAAATTTTCTAGGTTATTAAAATGTTAGGTTCGTATATGTTAGGAAGAAAATTATTAGGTTCGTTCATGTTAGTGTTAGCTATGTAGATGGTTGGTTTAGGGTAAATGGTTTAGGACTTAGTGTTTATGGTTAAGGGTGTAGTGTTTAGGGTTTAGGATTTAAGGTTTGAGGTTTTGGGGGTATGGATAATGGTTTGGGGGGTATGTTTATGATTTAGGATTTAGGGTTTAGGGTGTATGAATAATGGTTTAGGGTTAGGGTTTAGGGTTTATTGTGTTTGGTTATGGGTTAGGGAGTATGGTGTATGGTTTAGGTTTTATGATTTAGTGTGATGTTGGTTAGGTTAATGGCTTAGGGTTTTGGGTGTTCTGTTTTAAGGGATTAGGGTTAAAGGTTAGCGTGTTGGATAATGGTTTAGGGTATATGGGGTTAGGGTGTGAGTTAATGATTTACTGTTGATGTTGGTTAGGTTAATGGTTTAGGGTTTAGGGGGTTCGGTTTAGGGGGTTAGGGTTTAGGGTTAGCGTGTTTGGATAATGGATTAGGGTTTATGGGTGTAGGGTTTAGGGTTAATGATTTACTGTTGATGTTGGTTAGGTTAATGGTTTAGGGTTTAAGGGGTTCGGTTCAGGGGTTTAGGGTTAATGGTTAGCGTGTTTGGATAATGGTTTAGGGTTTATGGGTTTAGGGTTTTTGGGTTAATGATTTACTGTTGATGTTGGTTAGGTTAATTTGACTTCTAATTGCATCCCTAGTATGAACTGATTAAACTCCTTCATCCGTAGTATGAACTGACTGAACTCCTTCATTTCACCTAAGTATTATTTGTAATGTGTTGTCAACCGAAGCAAAATTTTGATTAAGTTTAATTTTCATTTATTTATATTAAGATAGTTGTTAGATGGCTGACTCATCTTCAAGTGATTCTTCGCGCTCTGGATCCGATCATGAGGGTGAGCCCAATAGGATCCAACGACACATGTGATCCCTACCCCGTATAAGTGGGTGTTCTGTGTAGGCGGACTTAACGGACCCACGTTTCACAAGCTGTGTGGAACGAGGACTTCGCTCGGCTGTTGAAGATGCGATGCGGTAAAGCGACGGGGGGGCCACAACACGACGATATACATGACATCGTCGATGATATGTTAGGACGTGCCGACTTTCTACATGTCGCACGCATGCGACATATTCAGGTATGCAAGTTGGAAATTAGTTAGGTAAAATATTTTTTTAGGATTAATGCATATAAATTGATTTGTTATTTTTTTTAAGATCGATGCTGCGCTGATTAATGCTTTGGTTGAGCGGTGGAGACCAGAGACCCATACCTTCCACATGACGCAGGGAGAAATGACCATCACGTTGGAAGACGTGGCTGGTATTTTAGGTTTGTCCACCGAGGGCAAAGTCGTCATAGGGGTCACCGTGGCGGATTGGGAGACCGTCACTGAGGACATTTTCGGTCATGAACCTGAGGCAGACACGGAGCTTAAATGTGGATATTTACGACTGTCTTTCTTTGATAGACACTTTGCGCATTGGGGTGAGGTTCAGCCTGATTTGATCACTGTGACGCGATTTACTAAGGCGCACATTGCACGACTTATTGGATCATGGCTGCTGAGCGACAGATCCGGGGGGAGCATGGTCGCAGCGCGTTACGTCCCACTGCTTGCTGGGGACTTCGATGACATTGGATCATATAGCTGGGGATATGCGGTCCTTGCATTTGTTTAGACAAATGTGCGAGTGCACAGATCCACGCAGAAGTGACATTGGTGGGTGTCACATGCTGCTTCAGGCAAGGGCTTGGCTCAGGTTTCCCCCCATTGCTCCAGCCATTCCGCTTCCTACTCACCCGGAGTGGCATTTCAGACACCGGTATGTTTTTGTATAATTATTTTTTTAAACAATTTGTGTAATGCAGTCTTATAGTATTCTAATGGCAGTTATTTTGAATTAAGGTTTAACGCTTTAGGCCGGTTTCGAGCACATGAGCTGCTCTGGTATAGGATGAGATTGGAATCTCTCAGCCGGGATGAGGTACGTTTAGTAATTTGTAAGTGTTCATTACTGTGCTTTCATGGTCCATGTCTTTACTTAATTGTGTGGTTATTGTGTCTGTGCAGGTGGTTTGGCAACCATATCTACATTATCGCTTTCTTGGTGCTTCTGAGCAGCAGCGACTGTTGTGGATGACAACTACTCCTGTTATATGCTTCCACACCATGGAGTATTCGCAGCCGGACAGATGTATGCGCCAATTTGGGAGGGATCAGCCAATCCCACATAGACCCAGGAAGTTGAGGGGTGTGCATGACCTTTCTTTGCGTGGTAAACGCGAAGACAATTGGGTCCGTAAGCTGAGACCGTTTATTAGACGGTGGGAGGTTTGGGACCAGCACATCGACCTTCCCCCTCTGGTTCAGGGCTTGATGTCTCCAAACCATGAATACATGGTTTGGTATAGGGAAAATGGGAAGCGGCACATAACGAAGATGGTTGCCAAGACTGGACGTGGTGTAAGTTTTGCTGAAATGTTAATTTATCTATTTATGTTTATTATGATAGAACACATGATTGACACTAATGTTTATATATCTTAATTTATAGTTTGATGGGCTGGAGATGCTTTACTTCGCCCTTAGTCATGAACAGTGGCCGGGTTACAGTCGCGAGTGGGCGCAGCAGGAAGTCGGACGCATAATCTCTATATTCAGAGAGAGTTGTCGCCTGGAGGAGGCAGGGCCACATGCACCAAACACCTAGCTTCAGGAGGATCCACAATTGTCTGTTGTCGTTGGCCGTCGAAGACGGGAGGGGCTTGGGCTAGAGCGTAGATGACAACCGATGCATCATGTTTCTAAGCCCATTGTAGCTATCAGGCCTCGTACTTCTGGTTATTTTAGGCCTCCATATGTAGCATTGACATACGGCAGCCAACCCCTATATTACGAGTCTCATCAGCAGGGTGACATGGGGTACGGGGGAAGCAGTTCGCAGAGTCATATGCCTCCACCCGCTGACTCTCAACTTGTATATGTGGCTACGACAATGGCGATGGCATCAACGGATGTTGGGCCAAGCAGTGACGTAGGTCCTAGTGCGTGGAGTCAAGCCGACCTTGACGACATGCTCTCGCAGTTTGATTATTCTGCTACAATAAATGTACTGTATTCCACCGTAGCTGATAAGCATCTGTAGCCCTCATATTCACAGCAGGGCACTCCATGTCCACCTCCATACGTAGACCAGTATGTGGAAGGCCCTTCCCAGACAGATCTGCCTTTGCCAGAACCTGCTCAGCCAGACGATGCTCAGCCAGACCATTCCCCATTACCTCGTAGATGGAGGCTACTTGATCGTCAGGCACGTCATTATCAGTGGCCACCGTCGTCTTAGTTTTTTTGTCATTTGTAGTTTTTTTATTTCAGTTTGTAATACATTTATTTTTGTAATTTACATTTGTTTCGAAATTTGTTTAATCAATAACGTCGTGAAAAACACTAATTGATAGCATAGCCAACAATCCAAACGACGAATAACATTACTTCATAATAGAAAATAACGTAACCGACATTTTAAATTACAACGACCAATTGAACATAAGCAAACCTAATAAACACTACTTAACACATTGAATCATTATACTTAATATTATGACCATGTCTCATTGGATTTAGGTAACTGGTTTGCTAAAAATAACTAAAATCTCTATTGGACCATAACGTTTCCAGTAGTTGGATTCTGCTAACAACTTAAATACATCTTCATCGCTTGTCAACTCTATTATGTGATATTCGATTGTGTTGTTTGAATATTTTGCATGGCCTGGCTGTCGGAAAAACAATTTACTGAGCAACTGTGAGTTTTGAATGCCATTAAGGGGAACCCCAACAGGCGCAACTTGCTTTATGACATCCTTTAGTGTTTCAATGTTGCATCTTGAAGGAATTTCAAACCTTATTGGGTTTGTTCCAGTGAAGGAATAACCCACAAAACTTCCTTGTCGTGGTATGTTCCACTTGCCATTGTAATATAGCATTGCATCATGTGTAGGGACGATGGTGGATCGAAGTAGGTTCAGTATACCATCGGGTGTTCTGTTGATGATGCATAATATTTCTATAGGTCCAGCACTTGACATTTGGTCATTGCACATTAACATTGTGCAAACATCACCATCACTTGTCAGTTTTAAAGAATGAAAGAAATATTGTTGACCTGCATGTATGGATGGTTGTCGGTAGTATATTTCATCAAGAAAGTGGTCACAAGCCAGCTGAAGGGTGTCATGCATCCTGCTCTTGAGTGTCTGCAAAGAACAATCATTAGGCACTCGCATTGGTTTTGGAGATGGACATTCAAAAGAAACGCCTGTTTCGTTGTGTTTCATTGATCTATTTGGAAAAATGAATGCTAATTTGGAGTTACAAATGTTCTGACTGCTTGTTTCTCCTAAAAATGCCATACTATTCAGATTGAATTTTGAATTTGGAGGCATGTTGTCTGGGAGTGGGAGTGTATGCCTTAAATAGGGGTGACTGACGCCCTATTTCAGCGTGTTAAGTCACGCCGTATTTCGGCGTGTTAAGTCACACCCTATTTCGGGGTGTATTGTCACGTTGTATTCCACCGTGTTCAGCCACGCCATTACGGTTTGGTCTTTAAGTCTAGGGCTAGAATTAGGGTAAGGGTAAGGGGCCAGTCGTATTAAAAAATGACACATAATTAGGTTAAGTTTCATTGTTTTCTGTATTCATGTATTAAATCGATTAACCCAAATGCACAGGCTTTTAAAAAAATCCATTACGACAACTTTTGCCACCTAGATTATTATGTGTATTAGTTATTTTGGTTAAAATAAAATTTTATTTTTGTAGTTTTCATGTCAATAAAGTCAATAACATAACTTTGGCGTCTCAATTTGGCCCTAAAACACATTACGAAGTAGTCATAAACAAGAAAAAAATCACAAAATCTTCAACATTTTATTTGAAGTAAAACAAATACAAGGGTTACACAACTTTTTTATAAATCAAATACATTAACATCACATTAACTAAAAAAACCAATTTCAAATTCATGAACCACTACCACGAGTAGGACAATTCCTCCGATTATGTCCAACCTGCTTGCAAATTCCGCATTTGACGTGCCTTGGAATTGTTTCGACTTCGTTCATCTCGTTACGTATTCTAGTGGACCTTGGACGACCCTTAGCACGCAACATCTCCTTGTTAGGTATGACAACTGGACATTCACTCGGTGGAATAGCAAGTTCATTACTGATTGGCTGCCATGGCAATGAATAAGCCTGAACCAAGTTGCTTATGAGGAAGACATCATCCACAAACTGATAAGGATTTTGGCGAACATGTAAAGCAGCTGCTGCGGCGTGACTACATGGGTATTTGAAGGCCTTAAACTTGCCACACTGACAAGAACGCTCTGCAAGGTTGACCGAATATACCCTATCCCAGCCCTCCTTCACCTGAAATAATGTGTGCTCAACATTATACGTGCCTACATGGTGGCCTGTAGCAAGGATCTGATTATGCCTCATAGCATCAACCACATTTTTGCAATGTCGCTGCGAATGTTGAAGCTGTGAAACAGCTGCCCGACCTTTGCATACAAAATAATGAACCAAGCAGGTGTACGTATGCTTGACAAGAGTGGTGATAAGCATGTTCCTTGCTCCCTTGAACACCCTATTCACTGATTCTGACAAGTTTGTTGTCATATGGTCATATCTTCTCCCCTCTACATCATATGCACGTGTCCACTTTTCCTTAGGGATGCCATCAATCTATTCTGCAACCTCAGGATTGGTATCACGAAACCGTTCAAACGCGATGTCAAAATCAACCACACTGGGAGCATAACCTGCAGAATAATAATAACATCAACACAATTCTGTTTACATATTAGCCTTAAATTAACGTATTTGAAATACATGTTAACATACCTAAAGTCATGAGGGCCTTCTTCAATCTTGTGCTCTTGAACCTTTGATTAAAATTACTGGCAATATGACGAAAGCAAAACACGTGATGCGCATAAGGTGGTTGCCAGCTGGCATGATTCTCCACAGCAGATATGATGCTCCGGTGCTGATCTGAAATGAGACATATATTTTGCATATGGGTTACATGGAGGTGAATGTTAGCAAGAAAGTATTCCCAAGCTTCCAGCGTCTCCCCCTCAACAATGGCAAATGCCAGTGGCAGACACTCATTATTTCCGTCCTGAGTCATGGCAATCAACAATTTTCCTTTATACTTGCCATATAGATGAGTCCCATCAATTTGAATGATGGGTTTGCAAAATTTAAAAGCCTTGCAACACTGCCTAAAAGTCCAAAACAGGCGATGAAACACACGCTTTGCCCGCACCGGTCGATTTGCCACAAAATAAGCATTTGTTTGAATATCATAAAAAGAACCTGGTGACAAACGAAGCATGTAGTCACACTACCTAGGCAAAAATGCATAAGACTCTTCCCAATCCCCATAGATCATTGCCATTGCTTTCTACTTTGCATACCAGGTCTTTCCATATGAAACTTTAAATCCATACGTATTGGTGATCCTCTCCTGAACCAATGCAATTGACACAAATGGTTCCTCCCTAACCATTCCTAACAATCCAATGGTAACATTGACATTAACAACATACCTCTAAAAACAATATTATTCATATTAACCAAATTTAATAGAAACATACCTACTACAAGTGAAGCAATAACATCAACGTCAAACTGTTTGTGACCCTGCGAAATATGATCATTCAGGTAATTGTGTTTCCCACCCCATCTTGAAACAACCCACTTCTCACCGTACGTTGATTTGATTACCCTAACCCTCCAAGGGCAACCGTCGTTGTGTCGAACACACTTAATGCTAAACTTGGTAGGCTTGCTCTCAACCACAGTTGCTTCTTGATGCTCCTTCATGAAGTTCCATTTAATTGCAATTTGTGCCTCCATTTTGGATGCAAATTCCTATTTAACAAACAAGTCATCCCCTAATTGCCATGGACCTTGGACTGAACCCGAACCCGAACCTGAAACAGAACCGGTAAATGATTCTTCTTCGTCACATGGATGACTCCAATCAATATATGTGTAATATGAAATTTCATCCCAAAAAGGAATGACCTCAACACCTAAACATATAAGCCAAATAAAATACAATAATATGACGAAGGCAAGCATAAAACCCCGATGAAAGAAATATGGAATTATGTATCCCAAACCAATAAAAAGATATTGAAAATGATTATGTACGATCAGACAGTCAAAAGAATAGTAGGCAACACTAACCCTAATATCTAAACCCTAAACCCCCAACACCTAAACCGAAAACCCTAAATACTATATAATTATCCTAACCAGCATCAACCCTAAACCCTAAAACATTATCCAATTTGGGATACCAAACACAATTAACCCTAAACCATAAACCCTAAACCCTTAACCACTAATCCCTAAACCCTAAACCTAACCATCCTCGACACAACACCATAAAACCTAAACCGTAAACCATCAACCATACACCCTAACCCCTAAACCAGAAACCCAAACCCTTAACCCTAAACAATTATCATAAGCAACATCAACCCTAAACCATAAAACCTAAACCCTAAACAACATCTACATATTATGATCATTCAAAATCAGAAGAATTTAACAACTAAACATATATCACTACAGTTTCACTGATTTCGCTAGCTTGTTCTGGTTGAGTAGATCCAACGTCGGCATGATGACGAAATTGAGACGACCCCACATCAGTTTCTCCTTCGAATCCAGTCGCATGCACACCATCGTCCGCATCATTGTCCGATACACTAGCATCCTCCTCAAGAAGACGATCTTCCATTGCAATATTTTCATCATCGTCATCCTCATCATCGTCATCCATAACCCAAGTTGGGTCATGTTCAACTTCCTCAGACACGTTTACAACTGGAGCAGCATATGATACTTCATTATTTGCAGAATTAAAAGCGACTGACCTCATCCGTAAGGGTAAAACAACATCCTCCACTGTGACATAATCCACGTACAATTCTAACAATTCATTCCTTGACTGCTTCAAAATTGGTTGATTACAACTTCTATGTCTTCATCATCCACCAGTTCACTCCTCGTGTAATGGTCGTGTTGCCATAATCTTGCCGTCACCAAACTGATACGTTGGTTGTTGTTTAGACCTAATTTTTTGCGTATCTTCTCATGTAATTCAATAACTGTTGATCTTCGATTGATACGTGTCGTCCTGTTGTGCCCTTCAAAAACAACACCCTGTCGTCGTCTAACTTTTCTTCCATTAAAAAATAACATAACACCAACAACTGAACTCATATCTTACCGCCAACCAATGCACAAATACAGACACTTAATGGACGCTTAAACTAGAACCAAACCACAACCAATGGACCCAAACAACAATGCACTAAACCAATGCATCTGGAGGCAGCTTATTTATAGACCTAACACACCCAAACACGCCTGAAATAGGCGTGTTTAAACACGCCTAAATTAGGCGTGTTCCATGACCCCAAATTTCAAAATAATTTGCAAACTGCACCATTTTTCTAATTATTTTATTAATTTGTATTATTTATTTAAAAATGCCAAAGTGGTGACATTTAAAAAAATAAATATTTATTGTTTTATTATTAAAATTTCATCAAGATTTGAAATTTTTAAATTCTTTTTATTTAATAATCAACATAATAACATTTAATTAATATATTTATTAAAAAATAATAGTTTAGTCATTGTTATAGGACAACCGAAGTTAACTAATTTAAATTACTTTATCATAGAGTTTCCATATCCGACAACCAATATTGTGTTTCGCGTAATTGGTTAATTGTAAATTTTTCAATTTGACTCAACCAAAGCTTTTCTGTTAACTATATCTATATGATGATGTTATGTTTTGTAAATAATATTATCAACTTATCTATCAACATTTCATTACATTATATTTCACATTATCGAATCTTACTATATATGATTTTTACAAAACGAATATTTACATTACACTTTAAGTACATTTAAATGTATAACTTGTTTGATTCAATGGAATTACTTGAAGAATGGACAAAGAATCAAAGCTTGGTTTTAGCTTTCAACATGCCTTGAGGTATTGAAGAATTATGTGTGATTAGATGTAAAAGGAAGAAGCATTTCTGGTGATCCAAGTGCATTGCATTCACATCATTCATTTATTAAATTAATTTAAAAAATTAGAATTCACAAGGCTTTGATAAAATGCTTAAGTTTAATAGTTAAATCAAAGGTTTTTGGAAAAATAAGTTTTCTACTGATTTAATCGATTACTTACTCGTAATAATCGATTATATTGTTCTTAGTACTTTCTGGAAAACTTTTCAAGAACAATGTAATCAATTACGTATCGGTTTAATCGATTAATTTACCTTGGTTCACATATAAATTGCCTTGATGATCATTTTAATCGATTACCTTTGAGCTGTAATCGATTACATAGGCTTAACAGGAAAAATAATATCTCTGTCTTAATCGATTACCAAATATTGTAATCGATTACATCATATGCCTATGCTTAAGATATCTTGCTTCTTTAATCGATTACCTGAATTTGTAATCGATTACTCTGTCTATTTTATGTTTATAAAGCCTCCTGCGTTAATCGATTACTAGAATCCGTAATCGATTACATAGTTTATTTCATGGTTGAAGCTTCCTGTTTTAATCGATTACGTATCGAAATAATCGATTATTCTGTTCGTTGCTTCAAACCAGGTTTTTATAGAACCCTTTAATTGATTACATGCTTGATTTAATCGATTACATAAGTAAAATAATCGATTACTAACGGTTAGAAAAGTTTGTTATAAATAGAACCCTTGCTCAGCTTGTTTAGTAACTTGATCAATTCGTATTTTGAGCCTACCTAAGCTTTCTAAACACTTTCTTAGTAATTTTTCTGGGTTCTATGAGTGCTTGCCTTCACTAAAAGACATATGGGTTTTTAAGTGATTCTTGAAGCAAGAAGAGTATTTTCAAAGGTTAAGGAAAGAGATGTTCTGAGTTTGTTTTCATCATTCAACCTGATATATTCATTCATAAGCATATCATTCATTGGATCATCAGGTGTTTTCTCTCCTTAAACTTTGTGGTTGTAATTCTCTTGTAAACTTGTATTTGATTGTCTATTGTAATTGGGTTTCTTGTTTGTAAACTAGAGATAGAGTTTCTCTAGGGGTTTACTGAGTATTGTTCTCAGTGGGGTTGTCTTTAAGAATCTAATAGTGTTTTAGATTTCTGAACTTCATCTAGGATAGATAAAGAGAGACTTTGTTATTACTTGTAAGAACAGAAATATTGCAATAGTGGAACTCCATTCTAGTGTTGAGTGGAAGAAAACTAGATGTAGCTTCATAGTGTTTGAAGTGAACCAGTATAAATCTTGTGTGTTTTGATCTTGATCTCTTTCTTGATGATGTTCTGTTGAACTTGATAATATTGCCTTGTTTATTAATTCAATCTTGAGCTATTGGATACCTTGGACTGAACATTTGATTGAATAAAGATTCTTGGTTTCTAAAGTGATAAAGATCCAAAGGGAAATTCTGATTTTGTCAAAAAAATTTTTAATTTACCAAGCCTAACCAATTCACCCCCTCTTGGTTAAGTGTGAAGTGTTCCTATATTTTACATAACTAACCCGTGCGTATGCACACGGGTATAATACTAGTTATTATTATTACTTGACTTGTCATGGCTTTTTTGTTTGTTGAATTAAAGGTAGAGGCGAACTTTAAAAAATAAAACTTTCGTGTTAGCACTATTATTTAGATGTTTGTTCTTGATCTTGAGCAGCTGGAATTTTGGCTCAAATAAGCTACTTGTCATGTTAAACATATATGAATTACCTTTGTTAACTTTATTTGGTGTATTTCCATAATTGAGACTTTACATTGTAGTTTACTTTTCTTTATATTTGGCATAGAGTGGAGTGGTAACTCACGACACAGCTTTAATGTTTCCATTAATATAATTTTTCTATTTTGATATGTTAATTTATTGTAACTACACCGTGGGATATGGTATTTGAGTTTGGGAAAGATGAACATGTGATTAAAAGTCTTATTGGCTCTATAAATTGTGTGTTGAATGTTTTTGTTATATTACCAATGTTCTACCATTGAAAGTCATGCTGCTATTTATCTCAATTATGTCTAACCATGTGGTTACTTGTGTTGAACATGTGGTGCTGTATAGTGTTTGGAAGTGACAAAACGTTATTATGTGATGGGAAATAATTTTGAATTTTGGAGATCAATATCCTGTTTGTAAATGGGACTAGATATTATGTGATGGCTGAGAGTGAGAACCCTGCACATTTATTTACTTCCTACAATCATAAAAGTTCCAATACATACCCTTTGTGTTTGATGTAATAACTAAATGAAGCCGTATAATTATTTCCCAAAATTGCTTGAAGGTGAGCGAAACTTTTATGATGAATAACATAATGGCAGCTGAGGAATTGATTAATATAGAATGAAAGCTAATAAAATGTTATTATGCATCAACAACTTAATGTAAAAGAAACATGTTATGTATTGCTAAAGGAATTTGGTGTGAGCATTGTAGTTATTGTTGGTTCAACTTGATTCCTTCTCGAGAACATGTTATTTTTTTAGCATCAACAACTCACAGCAATGCTCACCTTTGTCAATAGTCAGCTTTTTTAGCTACTCAATACTTCAGTCCAGTTTAAAATGCAGAAAATTAAAGGGTATGTGCTGATGTAATAACTTCCCGTAAATTTTTTATATGAATAACTACAATGAGGAATTTTCAAAATACTTTAATTTAAAAATACTCAATACTTTAAAAATACTTTTTTTTTTCATTTTCAATTGTTATGGTTCCCATTTTTCAACTTTTATTTTCATATTGTCTTCAATTAGTTCTCAATTTCAACAATTTTAATAGGTTACATGTTTCATATATGGAAACAACTCAAACAAGAACAAGGACATAGCAACCAAACCAGAGGATTGATTGATTAGCATTCATGTGAGTTTGTTGCCTTACTTCACTCAGTCCTACACAAATTCACCATTCGAAGAGTTAATGAAGATAGATAGATAGATCATAGAGAATGCTTTTTTTAGATTAAAGAGAACAACAATCCTCTAAGATGAGTAATGAATGCTTTTTTTATTCCTTAACAAAACCCCTTTTTGGATTATATTTTTAGTTCATATCCATGCAGATGCTCATTATGTTATTCAATGCAGGTCTTTTGTGGAAAATGGAAAGAGAACAACAAAACATTTTCATATAGAGGAGACTCAAATTGGCTAGGCTTTAGTAAGGTCTGTATATAGTCTGTTTATAATTTGTCACTTGACTCCACTGTGGTTTCTAACTGAAATCTAAATGTTGCTTTGGGATCTGCTTTCACATAATATTTTCCAAATTATTTTAACACTCTTTTCCATCGAATGGAATTTACTCTATCTGCTTTTGTAACTTAAATTGTGTGATTACTTCCCATCCATCGATAAGGGTATATTTCTACAGCTTAGCTTTTTATATTTTTCAAACTTCTAGCATCACCTATATTAGTTGCGTATGGCCATCACTATCCACTCATAGTTATTTTTAGATTAAAAATCAACTCAAATAATACATAGAAGTTATAACTATAAAACCAATTCTTATGAAGATATCTTGAGGAGAGTTGTTCTTTGACATGATATGAGTGGGTGTTTTAGAGAGCTCTTGTCTGCACCTAATGCCTTGAACTTTAGAAGAGTAGGTCATTGATGGTATTATATATTAATAAGAAAAACTGAATGCCTATGCAGTCAAACTAAAGCACAGCACCACCACCACATATATTAAATACCCATTTCTTATACTATAAGCAAGATTTACTACCACGACTATTAGCTTGGAACATCTTAAGATATGTGTGCGTAGTTAGTAAGATTTCCACATCAGTGCTTAACAAATATCATGTTGGGTTTCATAATGAGACATTCTTTTGTTGAATCATTCGAAAATGGAGATTCCTCAAGGAGTGTGGTTCTTTCTTAAATTTTTTTAAGGCTAAATTACTAATTTGGTCCCTCTTTTTAATTTTTTTAATTTGGTTCCTTTATTATTAAAAAGTTCAATTTGATCCCTTAATTTTTAAAATTGATGCAATGCTGCCCTTTTCATCAACTCTGTTTAAATTTCTAACAAAGGTGTCCTACTTCATGACGTATTTTTTTTGCCGTGCCACACATACAAGTTAACGCAGTTTCCTACAATTGAATAGAAAGGGTAACAATGCATCAATTTTGAAAATTAAGGAACCAAAGTAAACTAATTACATAAATAGAGGGACCAAATTAGTAACTTACCCATTTTTTAATGAAGAAATATAAATGATTGTAAGGGTGGATCTGACGATAGGGGACATAGCTTGAATCTTTTTGCACAGGCACCCTTCTCTGTTAAATGACAGGGTTAAACCTTGGTAATATTGTTATATTTGAAGTGTGTTAGGCTGTTAGGAGTGAAAATATGGGTAAGTAAAATGGAAAATTGAAAAAGGGGAGTGAAAATTAGCTATGGATGTAAACATGCATGATGACTAAGAATATGGCTGGTTTTTACTTATCCTTTCCATCTTAATTGAATTTCACCTTTGTAGTTCTGCCAAACACATAAATAATGTAGGCTAGATTCTATTTTTTTCTTCTGGAGCTTTATCTCTATCTTTAAACACTCATTTACTTATTTGAGATGTTGCTTCTAATATTATTGTATGTTACATTTCAGTGCTCCGACAAAGATGTTTTGGCTGGATGGTGTGATTCAGGCAGCATATTTATAGCTGATGTTAGGAGTGCAATTTGATAAAGTGGTGTCTATCCAGTAATTTCCCCATCTCTGTAGAAAATTGTCACCTCAATGTATGTATGTAACCATGGTTGAGTTTCATGTTTTAAGGGAAAAAGAAAAAAATGGTGGATTTAGTGTGATTAAACTTCATATGCAGTACATGTTATAATGCATTTCTAATGCATTATTTTTGCGCACTGTATTGATTTTGTGATGTTCATTTTAAGTTCCTATTTTGACAAATTAATTATTGAAATATCAAGGCTAATTGTATGGTATACAAAGAAGGCCATTATTTTGTTATATGACATTGAACATGAGCATATGATCATTCAATGAGCATATAGTACTTTTAAGATTCTTAGTTTTTCTTAGCTTTCCCTTATATGTTTGTACTGTTAAAACTTTCAGTATCTTGTCATACCCTTATATCATGAAGTTGATAATGTTACCGTGTATCATGGTGGTTCTCATCACTCTCTCTATATAAATATATCTTTCTTGTCTATACTTTAAATCCTTTGGAAAAGAACGCTTAAATTATTTTGGACTTGCCATGGTCAGTGAGATTCCATATTTTAGGCTTTTTTTTACTGTTCTTTGTTATTTTTCTCTTTATGATCATTATTTAAGTCCTTGTCTTATACCCTTCATTATATTAAAAAGTTTATTTTTTAGTGATTGTCATACAAATTTAGACTGTTTTTTCAGGTTATTTAGATCATACGGTGCATTTTATGGAACTTCCTGGTGACATACAAAATAGGCAAATACTCTCGCTCTCTCTAAAATAAAGATACCACTGTTATATCTGTAGCATCACCAGAAATTCACAAACCGAACTGGTTCTGTAACCGTTTTCTGAAGCATGAAGTTTTATTGCGAGGGACGTTTCTCTCATATTAACCGTTGGATTGAGTTCAAACTTTGAGGAACGGTTAATAAAATCGGTTTCTACATTCTGACCGTTCGGATCATTCATTGAAGTGTTTTAAGAGGGATTGTTTCAACTCCAAATAGAGGTTATCAGAATTCCTGCTCTATTCTGTCTTGTTTCGGGCAGTGATATTAAGAAATAGTTAGTTCTTTTCTTAACAGTTGGATTGTCCTCAAATTTGGTCAGTGTGTTCCTCTCTTGCAATACATCAATTTAACCGTTGGGATTTGTTAGTTGTTGTTTCTAGTGGTAGAAATTAATTTCGTACAAAAGCCTATTTTGTATGTTTGCCTCTTGTGATGGTTTGGTACAACTTTTGTTAAAGTTGTTTGTTGATTGTAATGGTTGTTGAAACCATTTTGTAATCTCACTTTATTGATAGTGAAGAATTTGGGTGGACTCTGAGATCGGTTCCGTGGTTTTTATTTCTCACATTGAGAAGGTTTTCCACGTTAAAAATTGTGTTGTGTTCCTTACATAATTATTGTTTGTGCATAAAGTATTTTGCTTGTGCAAGACCATTCATAACAGGTCCTGGAAGGGGAAATTGGTATCTTTTTCCCAACAACTGGTATCAGAGCTTGTGTTATTTTTCCTGTTGACTTGTGATTAATTATGGAGGTTAATACAAGTAGAATGGTTACACTAAATGGTTCAAATTATCATGTATGGAAAGGAAAGATGGAAGATCTTCTTTATGTGAAGGAGTATCACTTAACCGTCTTTGGTACTGAGAAACCAACAAATAAAACTGATGAAGAATGGATGTTGATTCATCGACAGGTTTCTGGTTATATTAGGCAGTGGGTAGATGATAATGTTTTGAATCATATTAGTGATGTGACTAATACACAAATGTTGTGGAACAAGCTTGAACAACTATTTGCAAGAAACAACCATTTGCAAGAAAGACTGGAAACAACAAACTCTTCCTGATTAAGCAGATGATGATGTTAAGGTATCAAGAAGGTACCTTCATGACTGATCACTTGAATAAATTTCAAGGAATTATTCTTCACCTAGAAGGAATGGGAATCAAGTTTGAAGATGAAGTACAAGGGCTATGGTTGCTTGGTACTTTGCCGGACTCGTGGGAGATGTTTAGAATGTCTCTGTCTAATTCATCCCCTGATGGTATAATCAGCATGGATTTGGCGAAGAGTAGTATCTTAAATGAAGAAATGAGAAGAAAGACACAAGTTTCGTCTTCTCAATCAGAAGTCTTAGTTACTGAAAGAAGGGGGAGAAGTAAAAGCCGAGATCCGAAGAATAGAGATAAAGGAAGAAGCAAGTCTAACAAGTTTGCCATTGTTGAGTGTCACTATTGTGGTTTGAAAGGACATATAAAGAAATATTGCCAAAAAATGAAGAAAGATAATAAACAAGGGAAGTTGAAAGATAACAAGAATGATGAAGATGGTAAAGATGATCGAGTTGCTACTACCACTTCAGATTTCTTCCTTGTTTATGATTGTGAAGCAATTAATCTTTTATGTCATGAGACCAACTGGGTGATAGATAGTGGAGCAAGCATACATGCTACATCTCGCAAGGATTTCTTTACATCTTACAAATCTGGTGATTTTGGATTTGTCAAGATGGGTAATGATGGCTTGGCTAATGTGATTGGAATTGGAGATGTGTGCTTGGAGACTAGCAATGGCACAAGGTTAGTCTTGCATGATGTTAAACATATACCTGATATTCGTTTGAATTTGATTTCAACAGGAAAACTTGATGTGAGGGATTTTGTAACACATTCAATGATGGCCAATGGAAACTCACTAAAGGTTCAATGATTGTGGCTAGAGGAAAGAAGTGTTCATCATTGTATATTACACATGCAAGGATCTCTACAGGGAAAATTAATGCTGTAGAAGATGAAGATACAATGGAGTTGTGGCACAAGAGAATTAGTCACATTAGTGAGAAAGGCTTGGCTCTTTTATCTAATAAGGAGCAGCTTCCAGGATTGAAGACAACACCATTGAAGAAGTGTTCTCATTGCTTAGCAGGAAAGCAAAATAGAGTTGCATTCAAGAGTTCCCCTCCTTCAAGAATGCCAGCTACACTTAATTAGTATACTCTGATGTTTGTGGTCCTATGAAGACAAGAACACTTGGTGGTGCTCTTTATTTTGTCACTTTCATAGATGATCATTCAAGGAAGACATGGGTTTACACCTTGAAGACAAAAGATCAAGTGTTGGATGTGTTTAAGCAGTTTCAGGCCTCAGTTGAGAGACAGACTGGGAACAAGTTGAAGTGCATCAGAACAGATAATGGTGGAGAGTACACAGGTCCTTTTGATCATTATTGCAGACAACAAGGCATCCGACATCAAAAGACGCCTCCTAAGACTCCTTAATTGAATGGTCTTGCGGAGAGGATGAATAGGACACTGATTAAAGAAGTTAGATGCTTACTCTCACATTCACAGTTGCCTATGTCATTTTGGGGTGAGGCTTTGAACACTGTTGTTCATGTTTTAAATCTCACACCATGTGTTCCATTGCAATTTGATGTTCCGGAGAATGTTTGGACTGGTAGGAATGTTTCCTATGACCATTTGCGTGTATTTGGGTGCAAGGCTTTTGTGCATATCCCCAAAGATGAGAGATCCAAACTTGATGTTAAAACATGATAGTGTGTGTTTATTGGATATGGACTTGATGAGTTTGGCTACAGGTTCTATGATCCAGTAAAGAAGAAACTTTTGAGAAGTTAGAGTCGATGGTTCGACTTGGTGACCGGCTCGGACAAGTAAGAAGGCATTTATGGATCCATGGACATGGAGATCAGTTGTATCGAAAGTCTTCCTGGCGGGCGAGTCCATGCATGGAGGCATGCAGTGAGTCCCGCAAGTGTTGCGGCGGTACAAAGTACTAGAGCATAAGCTTTGAGGGCCACTACTTGTGAATATTGAAATTGACTTCTGCTCGAGGGGGAGACTACCATATGGAAGAGACTCACACTTTGAGGGGGAGATTGTTGGAGTACAAGTGTGAGTTAAAGTCCCACATAGGATAGAAATAGAAAAGTTGAGCACCATATAAGTAAGGAGTAGTGTCTAGTTCACTTATATGGTTACTCATGATCTATTGGTGTAAAATCTCTCTGATATTTACCCCTCTTCATTTTCCATGTTAATTGTTGCCGGTATAGATTTCACTTGATGATTGATGTTTGGAATCTTCCTCATTGGACTGAAGGGGGAGATTTGTTGGGCTTGAATCCCAAGCCAAGTCCAGCCCAATAAGGAAATATTAAGGTTCCTTATTTTAGTGGGTCAACAGTTACTTCTTTTAAGAAGTTGACAGTTAATTTGAAACCATAAGAGAGAGAGAGAGAGAGAAAAAAGGAGAGGAGAAAGAAACCACCAAAATTCACATGTAGAGAAAGGTAGAAACTGCCATTCTTCAATCTTCTCTATCTCCTTGGTTAACCGTTAGATCTTGGTGAAACTTTTTGACCAAGTTTGTGACTCACTAATATTAACATCTAATGGTTGGTTTCTTGAATAGAGGCTTGTAGCATCACCAAAAATTCCCAAACCGAACTAGTTCTGTAACCATTTTCTGAAGCATGAAGTTTTATTGTGAGGGACATTTCTCTCATATTAACCTCTGGATCGAGTTCAAATTTGAGGAACGGCTAACAAAATCGGTTTCTACATTCTGACCGTTTGGATCATTCATTGAAGTGTTTTAAGAGGGATTGTTTCAACTGCAAATAGAGGTTATCAGAATTTATGCTCTATTTTGTCTTGTTTCGGGCAGTGATATTAAGAAATGGTTATTTATTTTCTTAACCGTTGGATTGTCCTAAATTTGGTCAATGTGTGTCTCTCTTGCAATATCACTACATATTTTGTATGTTTTCCTCTTGTGATGGTTTGGTACAACTTTTGTTAAAGTTGTTTGTTGATTGTAATGATTGTTGGAACCATTTTGTAATCTCACTTTATTGATAGTGAAGAATTTGGGTGGACTCCGAAATCGGTCCCGTGGTTTTTATTTCTCACATTGAGAAGGTTTTCCACGTTAAAAATTGTGTTGTGTTCCTTGCATAATTATTGTTTGTGCATAAAGTATTTTGCTTGTGCAAGACCATTCATAACAGGTCCTGGAAGGGGAAATTGGTATCTTTTTTTCAACAATATCATGGGAACATTCATAGATAAAGAAATGCAATGAAGGGTCTATCAATGATGAAGGCCGAATTGCTAAGTAGTTCATTAGCAGTATATCAATGATGAAGGGTCTAAATTAATAATACCACTGTTTTTTCTTGACCCAAATTTTTAATTACATTTAAACCCATAAACATTAGAAAGTGTCTATCAATGATGAAGGCCGAGATATGTGGAAAGTATATCTTGACATGAATGAATATACTGCTGCTTTAGCAAATTGTCATGACTCTTTCCAAAGGGACCAAGTATATTTAGTTCAGGTACTGTTCAATTGTTTTATTGTGTCGCCCAAGAAACAGTTTGTCTGGCAACATAATTTCATGTACTTTTTATTTGCTACACGATTCTAGTTGGTGTTTGATTTTAATAATTTGCTACACAATTGTACTTTGGTCTTTGATTTTAATAATTTGTGGTGCAGGCTGAAGCTACGTTTTCTTCTAAAGATTATTTTAGAGCTGCATCTTTCTATGCCAAAATAAATCTTCTTTTTAAGTTCACTATTTTTGGTATATTTAATTTGTATTATTAGTGCTAGAACTTCCTTTGCTTTTGTGACATTTGATTACTTAAAAGTAATTGTGCTGCTCCTTATGATTTTCATTAATATATATTTAGTGGTGGACTGGACTCTCATGCCTATAAACTTTTAAAACTACCAAATCATGGCCCAATTATACTTAAAATTGCCCAAATCATAACGTATATATCATTATACATCTTTTCCCAATGAATCTTCTTCAAACAGGGAGATCCCATATGTAAAACAGGGAGATCCTTATCTTTTCCCAATTATCACAATTTATCTTTTTCTTTTTTTACTGTTGTTATGTTTCTTGGGAAGTGCTCTGAATATTATAAGTTATTAACTTAACTTAATTTGCACAGGTATTAGATGCTCCAGAGATCTTGACAGTGATTGGCAAAACCCCATATCTTTCAGAGTTTTTGAACTTCTTATATGATTGTCAATACAAGTCTTTTTTCTCAGCATTTGTTGAGCTGAATTCTGCCATATCTCAATAATTTAGTGTTTTTTAAAGTTTTCACTCTTCATTGGAGTCACTTTATGCTATAAAGCTAATTTTTTGTGGTGTTATAATTTGAGTCTGGAAATGATCCAATGTACGATAGGAACTTCAATGTCATGGCACTTAATTCATTCTTATCTATCTGGTTCCATCTAATAGTTTTGTTTTGTTTTGAAATTTGTGTCAGCTGGCCTGACGGAGCAGATTAAGTTGGACCGCTATCTGCATCCACACTTCCGATATTACATAGGGAGGTCAGAACAATTGTTTATTCCCAATTTTTGGAATCTTACAAGAAGGTGACAATTGAAGTCATGGCAAAAGCCTTTGGAGTGACAGAGGATTTCATTGATGTGTGAGTAAATACATTTCACAGACCCAATTTTGGTTTAGGAATTTGTTGCTATGTTGGCTATGCTGATTTTCTACTTTGAGGCTAGCCAGGGCAAGACACCCCTTGGTGCTCTTGGGTTGTAAGCAAAATAATGTACACTAGGGAGACAACTTGAATCATTGTCCTGTGTAGCCAGATTTCTCCCTTGAGAAATTTCAAATTTTATGCTCTAATCTTGGATACATTCAACTTGTATCTGCATTACAAATTTATAATATCGATACCTCATATAAATACTTGCATCTATATTGAAAAAATCCAAGTTAGGCAATATTTATTTGTAATCTCACACAAATTATCTGTTATATTTATCATAATAATTTGCAACACGTAAAAACACACACGTACAAAGATAGCTTGGACTGCTATAAAAAATACTTTGCAAGAAATTTGAGCTTGAGAAGTACATGAGGTCAAATGACTCAAATGGTGATCATGTTCATCAATAAAAGAAAATCTAGGGCTAAACTAAATGCAGCAGAACCAACTCTTTCTTTTTGGTAATCATTTACAACACGTAAAAACACACACGTGCAAAGATAGCTTGGACTGCTATAAAAAAATACTTTGCAAGAAATTTGAGCTTGAGAAGTACATGAGGTCAAATGACTCAAATGGTGATCATGTTCATCAATAAAAGAAAATCTAGGGCTAAACTAAATGCAGCAGAACCAACTCTTTCTTTTTGGTGGAGGGGTTTGTCTTAATTATTCGCTCCCAGTAGCCATAAAAAACTCACCCTCGAACACAACTTCACCTCCAACATATGTCTTTCCTTCCATCTTTGCTATTCCAAATAACATTTGCAGTTTGATAAGTGTCATTCTCATAACTAAAGTGTCTCCTGCAATCACTGGCTTCCCAAATCGCACTTTGTCTATTCCAGCAAAGAAGAAATTCTCATGAGAACCTCCAACTTCAGGCTGCAACATAACCAAGCCACCAACTTGTGCCATTGCCTGCATTAAAGATAATTCAACATAACCTTTAGAAAATTACAGACACCCTGCTGTCAATCTTAACACAAAAGCTCTCTCATGAGTTGGATCTTATGCAATCAGGCAGTGAATATAAATAAGCTATGAAGTCTAATGAAACATTGAAGGTAATATAGTACCCTGACCTAATGAAGATGAAGTTGCAATATTAGCTCTAGAGACAGGGCATATATAAGAATCTTGCTTATGTTTTTCTTGCATTCAAACCGGCACAAGTTAAACAAAACCTAAAATGTAAAGCAAAGGAAACTTGACGCAACAAGCAAGAATGTTACCATTCACCAATATTTATATCATATTCAGTTATTCACAATCATTGAGATTATGTGAACATTAACTTAGTCAAAATTACGTATCAATCTTCATCTCCAAATTTTTCATTTGAGTGGCAGGGGTCAGGACACATAATTCCAAATTTAAATAGTGATATAATTCATTTTACGATATTCAAATTTGAAAAGGTATGGGAACTTAAGTAAATTTGATGATCTACAATCTTTTACATTTAAATTTTGCATTTGAGTGGCAGGGGTCAAGACACATCACTCCAAATTTAAATAATAACACCATTCATTTTAGGATATTAAAACTTGAAAAAAGTGTGGGAAATTCAGTAAATGTAATTGATAGCAATGTTATCCAGCCCAACAACAAGCCCAACGTGCATTTCAAGCTCAAGATAATGATGAGGCTGTTGAATATTCTTTCTTGGCTTGTCAGTTATTCTGTTATAACAAATTAAAATTATATTCTCAACAACTATGTTAATTCTTATTAAATATATTATTTGTTTTTAATTTGTCATTATACCAAATAATGAGTAAATAATAATAAATTAAAGTGGTAACTTTTTTTTATAAAAAAATAATAGTTTATTTATTTAAATTTAATCAAAATTTTGGAATTTTTAATTTTTTTTATTTAATTCAATTCTTATGATAATCAACATAATAACATTTAGTTAATATATTTATTTTAAACTAATAATTTGATTCTTTGTTATAGGACAACTAAAGTTAATTAATTTAAATTACTTTATCAATAATATCATAAATAAAAATATTTTTAGTTATGATAGAGATAAAAATTAAAATTAATTTATAAAAATGATTTTTGTAACAAAAAAGTTTTAAATTACTTACTCATTATATCATAATGTAAATTAGTTTTAATTTCATTTTTTATCATAGAAAGTACAATTATCATTATTTTTATTAAATATATTATTTATTTTTAAATTTTTATCATATACAATAATGGATGAATAACAGTAAACTAAAGTGATGACATTTTAAAAATGTATAAATTTATAGTTTCATTATTTAAATTAATTAACTTTAGTTGTCCTATAACA